>PVHY01026197.1:0-17553 GCA_004024945.1 Uropsilus gracilis
GGAAGGAAGGAAGGAAGGAAGGAAGGAAGGAAGGAAGGAAGGAAGGAAGGAAGGAAGGAAGGAAGGAAGGAAGGAGGGAAGGAAAGAAGGAGGGAAGGAGGGATGGAAGGAAGGAGGGAAAAAAAGAAAAGAAAAGGAAAAGAGATCAGTGATTTTCTAAGTGGATGAAACCTGGTTTCCTGATTGTCAATCCAGTCCACAGTACATTTGTTTAAGACTCCAGCTTGCTTAACTGTCCATGTTAGAGGAGCATGACTGGCATAAAGAAAACTCTATCAGCTTTCTAATTAGGCAGTTGTTCATGGATGGAATATCAGCTTCTCTAGTTTTGTGTGACTTTAAGAAAATCCATTCCCATTCTGAACCTTAGTCTCCTTGCTGACAAAACTTGTGTCTGTGCAATGTAAGTGTATAAGAGCAAAGAACTGACCTATTAACAGAATACCTACAGCTAGTCTTTACTGCCACCACAGTCCACTTATCTTTGTTGGAAGTGGAAATGGGACAGGCCTGGTCTCTGGTTGGTTCCATACAGATGCAGTCTTAGATAGGTATATTGTGCAGTAATTGATGTGTGGGAACTGGGTATTCTTAGTAACACCTGCATTGTTAGTTGGGTTTTAAAGTATTTCAGAAGCCTCAAAGCCATTATTATATTTCAAATCCTCAACTTACATACTAAGCCAAGGAGTAAAAGCAAATTGAGAAGGGGTCAATATGGGAAATGCATATTTCTCTGAGATACATTTTTTGCCTATACTTGTATTCTTTCTTTTTCAAAAAATGTGCTAACCCTCCTCAGAGAGAATTTTTGTTTATTTTACCTGTTAAATAGCCTGTTAGAGTTATCATATAAATGCATATATCAGCCAAGAACCAAAGATGGAAAAAAAACTCTTTAGAAGAAAACAAATAGAAATATTTTAACCTAATACACTTCTAATTTTAAAAGGTTTTAATTGCACATTACTTTATTGTTACTGATAATAGTGAGAACATGCACTGTGAATCAGCACATACAAGAGTTCCCTCACATCTGAGTCTTTCAGTTTGAATCAGTGTTTGTAAAATTATTGTCTATTTTAGTCAGATTGGGTCAACATATGTACTTTCTTTCACTAATACAATATTCTCTTTAATTGTATCTAATTACATTTAGTAAGGCACATACTCTCCACATTTCCATAGTGCTCACCAATCCATGTCTTACATTTGTACACCTTATTTCTTTCACATTACCTAGGACCCCTTAAAGCATTTATATTCACAATTCCAAGGAGAGGTATACCATTATATCCCTTTTCTCCGGGAAAGAAGATATAAGGAAAGAGATGGAGTAAATCTTAAAGGTAAGAAGAATGGACAGAAATGTTTCAAATTGTACAGATAACTGAGCAATTCTAAAATGTGAAAGACTGGAAATATAAACAAAATAAGAAAATAACCTCCCCAAACCAAAGATCTAATAGATGTTTGATTTTGATCTTTGATCAAAAAGATCTATTTGATCTTTTCAAAGATCAAATAGAGCACGCCCCTAACCCCACCCCGGAACCTAAAAGGTTCCATGCAGCAGTTAAGATTGGTAACTTGGGTAGCAGTTAAGATTGCCTTTGGCTGGATGTAATGGGAAAAAATAAATGTATAATCTAGTGGATGTATTTCCCATACAGAGAGTGAAAACTCAGGAGTGAGGTCAGAACTGATCCATTGCTAAGGAAGTCATCAGAATTGTCTTCTTTTTCTTTGCAAGTGTGATCCAAAACGTGTAAATTTTGTTCTCATGTTTGCAAGATGGTCTTTCTTTATCCAAGTATCAAGTTCCATTCTAGAACAAGGGAGTATGCCAAAAAGATGCATTCTGGCTTTTGAGCATAAATTTTTAAAAATTTTCTCAGAGTCTCATAGATTTCCACTTACATTTTATTGGTATGAAGTGTATCATGAAGCTAAGTGTAGTGGGAAAATTAGTACTTCAAACTGAATATCTTGAACAAGATTAGACTTCTATTGTTAAAAAAAAAAAGAGGAAGAAAGATTTGGATTAAGTTTTTATTCACAAACTCTTAAACAGTACTCTCTACATGCCAAACACTTCACATGTAATAATACCTTCTGCAGTTGCCATATTTCCATTTTTAACATAAGTAAACTGAAACACACTGACATTTAATAATATGCAAAATATCACCTAGCTAGGAAGTAGCGCAGCCACAATTTAGGGCTCCAGAGAAAAATAAGTCAGTCTCAGTTTCTCTCTCTCTCTCTCTCTCTCTCTCTCTCTCTCTCTCTCTCCCCCCTTCATTTTTCCTCTTCTTTTCTCTCTTTTCCTATGTTTCTCTTTATGTCTCTGTCAAGATACACACAGAGAGAAAGAGATATAAATATTTATTATGAGGAATTGGTTCACAAGATTTTGGCAGCTGAGAAATCCCACAGTCTGATGTCTACAAATTGTAGACCCACAATGGTCAATGAGGTTTATCAATTCCATATCTAAATGTCTAAGAAGTAAGAAGCCAATCCTATACATTTCAGTCTGATGCTAGGAAAAGATGTGTCCCAATCTCAAGCAAATAGGAAGAAAGACAAAGCAATAAATTCTCCCTTCATTTGCCTTTTATTCAGTTTTTCAAAGTATTGTATAATTTCCATACTGATTGGTATTGGGAATCTACTTGACTGAACCCTCTGAGTCAAGTTGTAGTCTTTTTCAGAAAATAGAATCATAGATACACTTAGAAATAGTATTTAATCTGGGTGCTCTATTGTGAACTCAAGTTGGCACATAAAATTAAACACCACAGATGATACTAGTGACAGGGTGAAGAAAGTACATAGCCTATAACCACAAGGAGAAGGCAGAAAATTTGGAATGTCACAGATGACAAAAAAAAGACCTATTCAAAAATCCATGATCTTACAATAAATCAATTTAATCTCATGCATGATTTTAGCAATTGATGGAGTTCAAGGGAAGAACATACACTTAGCCTATTTTATCCTATACGTGGCACAGGTTTTATATTATTGGACATATTAAGAATGAAATAGAATCTTAAGCAAATAAGTTATTCTACAAGGAAGAATATTTATTTCCCAAATTTCCAATAAAATTTTAAAAGTGTTAGTTGTATTAGAAAACCAAGAATAATCAAAGATTTATAGAAAAAAATTAACCTCAAAGATAGATGCTAAATTATAATACAGAAAATAAAATAAACACTGAGGAAACTAATAATTCTCAAGGAATGACATAAACATTTAAAAAGGAAGCCTATAGTTACTTGACTCAGAAAGATAAGAAGGGGCTAGGAATATTATCCTGAAAAATATTTGAGAGCATAAGAGAAAGTTAATAAATTGGTATGTGATCACAGAAATTAAAAAAAAATAAACGAAGATTTGGAAGCCAAACTACAAAAAAAAAATCCAGAAAATAGTAAAAGTGGTCAAAGTGATAGAAATTAAAAGATAAGGAAGCAGTTGTATCAGTATAAGAACCTCATGATATTAATAATTCCAGAGGAAGAAATAATAGAAGGAAATTTCTCCGAACTGATAGCAAACTATACATTTCTAGATTGATATGACTCAGCAAGTGTCTAACTCAATAAATGAGGATGAGGAAATATTTTCTCATCATCATAAAATTTCAGAACTCAAGTTAAGAAACGATCTTTCTCCAGAGCTTCCAGAGTGGGACTAAGTGAAGGTTGGAACAAGCTAAATACAGTAGGTAATGAAACTGCATTATACTAGATTTCTCAATTTATTAAAACAATGTTGTAAGCTAGAAGTCAGTTAAATGCTGTATCTAAAAACTGAAGAAAAGTAATGATACTAGAAAGATGACTAAAAATCTACTCACAGTATTCTTTCATCAAAATCACTTGATATCCATCCACTGAATAAAAACCTTCGTGGGAGCTGTGGGATCCAGCACCAAGGAAAGTAGAAGTCTCACTTATTACCTGCACTGAGTAGTAGGCAAACAGATTCCGGTTCTGACTAAGAATGCTGAAGTGGCCCATGAACTGGATCTAGAAATTCCTCGTTCACTTTTTGGAAACCCTGAACATTACTGACTTTGACAATTACCCTTGAATGAAAGAATCACTGTAGAAGTTCACCATAGAAGTTTTAGCACATTGTTGGAAAAGACAAACAACTGAACAAAAACCTTCTGAGATTTAAGATATTGGAAAAGATAAGAGAAAGGTCTCAATTTTACTCACTTCTCATGTTCTTTAAGGTGGCACAATGCGGTACAAAAAGAACTCTTTGATCTGTGATTTTTTCCTGTGAAAGTAAAAATATGTGAACGAACATTCAGCTTTACCAGCTGTGTGGGATCTTATCAGAGAAATCCATTTTCTCTGCATCTATCAAGAGAACTGAATCATAAACTTCATAACCAGCTGACAGTAAGTGGCTGTGAGAAGAGCAGTGATGACCTTAGAATCAGTCAGACACAAGAATTCTACTAACTCCATCATGGATTCCACTCCATCTTGTGCCTCGTAGTTACTGACACATGTTATCATGGAGTCTCCCAACTGACCATTGGGCACCCTGAGCACTCTGTGCCCTGAACTCATATGTCCCCATATTTCATGGTAGTTTCCAATACATACTACTGATACTACTGATCGTAGTAAGAGCAGGCTTTGACAGACATTTAATGAGCATGCACAGAAATCTAGACCAGGGAGAGTTTACAAACTTGACCATGCAACATTGCCTTTGGGAAAACAAAAAGGAGACTGTCCACAATTGGTATGTTTCAAGGTTAAGAGAAAGTGTGCCAATTAAAAATTCTGTCAAAAAAGGGAAGGGAGCAAGAAGTTTGGAGAAAACACATCCACAGATGCTTTGATAAAGTTTCAGAATCTCTAGTAGGACCGAAGGAAGGTAATTCTTTTTCAAATTCAGCCAGAAGATAGATGGCTGTAAGTCAAGTGCAAAGACAGAAATTCAAGACCAATATGAAAATTCAAAGCACAATTGCAGGAAAGGAACACAGTAATATTCCAGTAATTGACCCACAGATGTGTAGATCTATGATTTACCTTAAAAAGAATTCAAAATAGATATTTTAATAAAGCTCAATATGAGCTACAAGAAAAAACAAAGATAATTCATTGAAATTAGGAAAACTATATATATGCATGAAAAATTTAGAAAAGATAGAAATTATAAAAGGACCAAACAGAAATTTTGAAGTGAGGAATATAATAAGTGAAATTTTAAAAGTGCAATAGAGAGCATTAACTTCAAAGTGAATCAAGGAGAAGAGTTTGTGAAAAAGAAGACAGAAACTTTGAAATTATCCATTCAGAAGATAACAGATCAAAAAAATGAAAAAGAATGAAGCTAGTTATATAACCCTTGGGGTACTATAAAAAAAGAACAATTTACTAATCATGAGAATTCTAGCAAGAGAAGAAGAGGAAATGAAGGAAATTTATTTTAAAAAATAATGCTTGAAAACTTCCCATACCCAGGTGATTCATGTTTATGAATCTCAAAGGTTCTCAAACAAATTCAACTATCTCCAAAACACATATTAAAATATCAAAAACAAAGGAACTTTGCTTTTTAAAAGCTGGAAGTTAAAAAAAATTATCAATTACAAAGTAAACCCTTATATGACTATCAACAGATTTTTAAGCAGAACCTTAACTGTCAGTTAAGAGTGGGATGTCATCTTCAAGGGGAAAAAATCTGCCAACCGAGAATACTTTATCCATCAAAGTTATTCTTCAGAAATAAGGGAGAGACTAAGATGAGCTCATGGAAACAAAAGCTGTGGGAGTTCCAGTTGTAAGATGAATCAATTTGGGGGATTTAATATATAGCATGGACACTATTGTTAACAATATAGTATTATGTTCTTGAAATTTGCCAAAAGAGAAGATCTTAAATATTGTCACCACACATATATGAAGAAGATGTGAGGTAATGATGCTAATTGCATTAAAATAATAATTTCACAGTATATCTATCAAATCATTTATATTGTATTCCTTAAACTTGCATAATTTTATGTGTGTAACACATTTTTAGGCCAGTAGTACTGAAAAAAATAAAGAAAAATATTGAGGGAAAATAATTTGCAACCTAGAATTATACACCTTCTCTAGCTATATACTGTATATGAAAGGCAAGATAAAGAGAATGCAACCTAACTAAAACCTCAAAAAATTACTTTGTATGTATATTTTCTTGAGAATTTAAATGAAATTTACTTCAAAACAAAAGAAAGAAAAGAATGAGTAATTACTAAACAAGGAATAGAGAGACAGTGAAGGGAGGGTGAGAAGAAGGCCTAAAGAAAGGAAGGAGAAGATAATTCCCTGATCATGAACTGGAAGAACTGACATCAACAAAATGGCATACTAACCAAAGCAATAAACAGATTCAATGTAATCAATGATTCAATGGCATTCTTCAAAGAAATAGAACAAAAATACTGAAATTTATATAGAACCAAATGAGTCCCAGGATTGTCAAACAATCATGACAATAAAAACAATGAAGAAAGGTGACATAGCATGGTAACTTCAAACTATCCTACAAAGCAGTGATAGTCAAAACAGTACAGTGTAGTAATCAAAAACAGACATACAGTTCAGCAGAATAGATTTGAGGCCCAGAGATAAACCCATACATATAGGTATCATTAAAGGAGCTGAGATTATACACTGGGACAAGGAAAACTTCAATAAGTAGTGCTGGGAAAAGTGGACTATCACACTCAAAGAAGGAAACTGGATCACTATCTTACAACACAACCAAACTCAACTCAAAATGGGTAAAAGTGTTGAATGTATGTCATGAAAACATGAAATATATAGAATAAAATTTAGCTGAAACATTTTCCTGATATAAGCTTTAGAGATGTTTTTGTGGATTCATTCCCAGTAGTAAAAACACAAATGAGAATATAAATAGTTACAAGTACATCAAACTTAAAAGCTGTGCCATGGAAGTCATCACTAAAACAAAACATATGCTACTGAATGCGAGAAAATATTTGCAAACCATGTTATACATCTGACAAGGAGCTAATATTCAGGGCTACAAAGAATTCATGCAAATCAGCAAAAGGAAAACAAATAGCACATCAAAAAATGGGCAGAACTAACAGAACTAAAACTAAATGTGGCACTTCCCCACAGACATATGGATGGCTACTTGGCACATGAAAAACATATCCATTATCACTAACTCTCAGTGAAATGCAAATCTAAACCTCAGTGTGATACCACCTCACACCTGTGATAAAGGCCCATATCAAAAAGACCAGAAATGACAATACTAGAAAGGATGTGAAAAGAACCCTCTTATGCCTTTGGTAAGACTCTAGTCCCTACAGAAAACAATATGAAACATCAATCTATCATATGACCCAGCAATTCCACTCTTAAGATTGCCCAAAGAATATTAAGACACTAATTCAAAGGGAAATGTGCACTCCCATGTTTGTTGTAGGACTATTTACAATAACCAAGCTATAGAAACAACCTAAATGCCCCCATGCAGATGACTAGGTCTGACAGACTTATAAATATACACAATGGAATATAACTCAGCCATCAGAGCTGGAGGAAATTATCCTATATGAAACAAGTCAGAAGGATAAACAAAGTACTGCATGGTATCGCTTATTTGTAGAATGCAGAGAAACCCAAAGCAAAAGGTTAGAATAAAGTCCGACAACAAAATAGCTGAAAAACAACAACAAAAAAAAACCAAACAAACAAAAAACTAAGTATGGAACTGCATCTACCAGAGGGGGAGGGAAAGGAGGAGGAGTGAAAACAAAGTATGGAGAGATAACAATGTACTGTGGAGGTAGTCTATGGGTGCTTTGATGTGATCGCAACACCTGAATGCAGTACCTGAGCAGGGTGATCCTATATTTGTAATATATAAACAGTGATATAAACTAATGTTACTTCAATACAGAATGTTTAATATATAACAGATAAAAATGTTATCCAAAACAAAAAGAAATATTAAAATTCTTATATACACCCACATCAATTTCTATTTAAAAGTTAACCTTTTCATTGTTGTTGTTGTTATTGTTAGCGAAAACAGGCAATCAGGTAACGGATATCATACCCGGCCATTGCCTCAACTACAGAGGCTGGCAATCAGGGAACGGATTGTTCTTGGCCCAGGCAATCAGGGAATGAAGACATCAGGGGTGGCAAGAAACAGATTTATTAGTACCAGTACAAGCTCAGAGAATGCATATCCAAAGGCTGAGTACCCCTAACAGGGAGTTAAGGGTCTATATACACTTTACATGCTTTGGTGTTCCAGGGGGACTATCATTCATGATAGTACAAGGTGGCAAAGACAAAATGAGGACAATTGAAGGAGACACTGGGTTTCATACCAGTAAACCACGTCAGTAAGTCACCTGGTTATCATGCTTCATCAGTACTTGAAAACCTATATCCAAAAAGCTGGGATGAAGGAGGAAAGACTGAATGAACAATGCAAGAGGAATACACAGTATTCGAGAAAGCTAGACTCTAACACAGGAAAGAAATCAAGTGAATTGTCATGATGACAATGAAAAGCAAATTTAGTCAAAGAGATCAATTGATCTAGAGAATGGAGCAAATGGATAGAAGGCTCCAAAAGGGACACCTTTATAGGGGAAAAGCTATCACCTGAATGATACATCTGATAGCTATAATGCATTGATGTAAAGATGACTCTGTATTGCACTGACAAAAAATTTAGGGATGAAATATATAGTGATAGTTTATATAAAATGATAAATACCATTGTTAACTCCAGGAAAGACAAGTTTAGAAACAAAGAAAATATTATCATGTCCTATGTATATTAACTTAATAAAAAATGTAAACAAAATTCTTGAACAAAATGTATTATAGTTATAAAGCTGTTATTTTATATTTCTATAGTAAATAATCAATAGTCAGTATCTAAACGAATAAGTATTTTAAAAGCAGCAAAGCATGTTATTTAGAGACAGGAAAAGAACACTAGTTGACTCAGATAAAAAATATTGAAAATGATTAGTCTTTTGGGAGCAAGGATTATAATTTGGATGTGTAGATGACCAAGAAAAAACTACTTTTTAAATTTGATCCCTGAGAATCTATTTAACCTTTAAATCTGTATCTATATCTATCTGTCTATCATCTATCATCTGTCTTCTACATTTATCTATCTTCTATATTTATCTATCTACTTATCTTTATCTATATTTAATAAAAATAAAAATGTTTTTTTAAATGTGTGTACTGGTCATATGGCTCATAATTGCAAGATACATTTTTATTGTATATTTTTTATTGAGAAAATGTTGGTTTATTTACAAAGCTATATGATTCAGATCATACCTCCTCAGATGTACACAGGATACATTTAAGAAGTGATTTCCTTCATCCATTTCCAATGGGGAAGAAAGTCATAGAGATGTGGTTGTGGCCCCATGACAGAACTGGAAACCATGAGAAAGGATATGAGCTGGAACAACCACCTGTTGGAGTCTGTCCTTACTGGGACACTTCTCCACTGGCAGTGGCTGAGAGTTGGGTTCCCAGCACCAAATGCCAGAAATATCAGGCTCAGAAGCAGCAGCATCTGACAGACATTGGAATGGAGGAGATAACCAGCATGAATGAAGAGGTTGGGATCCGGTGAACACATAGGTCTGGAGAAAAGTAGACAGTCTTCTCCACCACAGGAAGCACCAGAATCAAGGAGCTTGGAGAACCATCCACACATCTGCCCTCAAGAGGTTCCTGAATATGTTTTGCCTGGTTCCCCACCTCAAAGTTATACCTGGGGATTTGAACAGCATGGTTCTGCTGTGTTCTAGGAATGCAGGTCCTCAGTTGGAAGAAGACATTATTCAAGAAAAAAGAGAGAGACCAGTGGCCCAAGCATTGACCAACTATTTGCAGTGAGAGAGGATCTAGCATGCCCAGAGTAGGGGAGCAGGTGGTGATATAGGGGTGCATTGTTGATGGGCAGTATTAGGTTTGGGAGAAATGTTAGGCTTTTAAGAAAGGAAGAAATGGGGCCGGGCATGGTGGCTCGTGCCTGTAAGCTTCAGCCTATGAAGCGGCCGGGGCTAGGGATCGCAGTTCGAGTCCCGCCTGGGGCCCGTAGTGAGACCTAGTTCCAAAAAAATAGCTGGGTGTGGTGTTGCGTGCCTGTAATCCCAGCTACCTGGGAAGCTGAGGCTGGGGATTGCTTGAGTCTGTAGTACTCCAGGCAACAAGAGCCTGTAGTTCCACGAGCAAAATTAGCGAGACCTAGTCTCAAAAAAAAAATTTAAATAAATAAAAATAAAAAAGGAAGAAATGAAGATCAGAGACTAGCAAAGAAAGAGATACATTAGTGAAAACCTGGGCAGGCACTGACAGGCACACAGCCAGAGGCTGGAGGTGCAGAAGCTGCTCGCAACTTAGCTGCATGGTTAGTCCTTTTAATGGTCCTGGGGTGGAGGTTTGATCAGGCAGGATAGGTCAGGTGAGATCTGGGAGTTTGATCAGGCATGATGCTTTCCTGATAGGTGTTCAATTTCCCTCTGGCCAAACTTATCAGGTGGCCTGGAGAAGTGGGTTTTTCTAATATTGTCTGACTTACAGAATGGGGGTAAAGGTAATTGGTACACACAGGAAGGAATTTTTGAGAGAGATCATCCTTTCAGGAGGGACACACCTGAGGAGGAAAATAATTATTCAAATATGACCAATGTTGTATGAAAATAAGAAAATAAAAAATTACCAAAAAAATGAAGTGATGTCTTTTTCAGAGTTCATTGTTACTATACTTTAGCATGGTTTTTCATAATCCCACACCTTTATAGTTCACCCATAGCTCCCTCATAACGCTTTATTTTTGTAAACTTTATCATGTAGATAAACACAAAGTGATTTGTTTAAATCTGTACACATACAAGTGTTCTCAAAAGCTATTTAATTTCTTCTTTTGACTTTAGGAGTTTATGGAAAAAGTTAAGGTTAGAAAATAAAACCTACCACAGAAATATAAACATTATTCATGCAAATTATGAAAACATTCATAAAATTTATGCACAAGGTAATCTGTTAGATGGTTATTCAAATGTGGCAAAGTAAAGTTGAAAGTAAAAATCTAACATTGGGCCCAGAATACATGTAATCAGGAGGGTTATAGATATGCATGTCTATCAATCATCATGCCCTTGAGGGATTCTGAATTTGAAATTACTAACTCTCCCCTCTTAGAAGTCCCCCCTGATTGAAGTGAATGTCTAAAATAAGTAATTGATAACATCATGATTTATCTATGTTAAAATTATAGATTTACCCACTTAACATTCACAAGAGAATTTTTTTATTTCAGCTTTGCTCAGGGGAAAAAAAAATCATCTGAAGTAACGGTTAAGTTTGTGTCAATTTGACTGGGCCCAGGGTGACCAGGTATTTGGTAAAATATTCTGGGTGTGTCTGTGAGGATGCTTTTCCGTAAGAGTGACATTTGAATAGGTAGACTGAGGAAAGCTGATAGCCCCCATAATCTATGTGGATGGGCCTCATCCAGTCCATGAAAGTCTGAATAGAACAAAATGTAAGGATAAATAATAATTCCCATTCTCTGGTGGTCTTCCTGATGGGAAATTAGTTTCCCCTGCATTAATACTCAGAATCAGACTGGAATTGACAGCAGTTCTCCTGGTTCTGAGACCTTTAACTTTATAACCAATTTTGCCATTGGTTCCCAGGGGGTCCATGTCAAATGGGACTTGTCTGTCTCAGTAATTGCATGAGTCAATACTCATGGTGTAGGTATATAGTAGGTAAATAGATCGATGGTGTAGGTATACAGTAGGTAGATAGATCGATGGATCGACAGACAGACAGATAGCTAACTAGCTAAATAGCTACCTAGCTAGCTAGATAATGTATAGTTACTCTTATTTTTATAGAAGGGGGGAATTATATGTATACATAGACACACATATTACACATTACTGGTTCTGTGCCTCTCAAGAAGCCAGGCAAATGCAATGCTTTTTATATAACTTTTCTGGAGGAAAGTAGAAAAATGTAGTTAAGTTGATATTTCTAATTCAAATATTCTGTACAACAAACTGAAGTCATACATGGTTAATTTTTTGTCTGAGTTCACTCTTTGACCTGAATGTAACAGGAGTCAGCTAAAGCTAATTTAGGCCAAAAAAACTTTTTTTTTTTAACTTGGGGGGATTTATTTTAAGGAGACATTAAATATATCAGTGGTGTTAAGGGCAGAAGTGCTGCCACATCCCATGAAGGAGCTGGAACAGAATGCCATTTCATGTTCCCAGCTCTACTTATCTCAAGACATTTATTTTACTTATTTTTCTCTGTACTGACAAACTATTACTCTGTTCACACAATGATATTTTAATTTCAGACTTGACTTTTTCATCCTTCATGAGACCTGGCCATGTAAGGATGAAATTTCTGATTCCTAACTCTAGATTCTTAGGGGATGAATTTGATTGGTCTTACTGAAGTCAGGTTTTGTTGGTTCTAACATCCACCATTTGAAGTCAAGGCTGCTGTGTCCTGTATCTATGACTGTACAAATGGAAGGCATCCTCAGATAAGACAGATTAATTCTGAACCCTTTCTTTCAATAAATACGTAAAATACATCTGAGTTCAGCATGAAGAATGTAATTCGGAAAAAGATATGTTTCTGGCTTTCACAAATGTTGCTCTTCACTTTGGTATACTGGGGCAGGGAAAGGACTTAGGAGGATAGCAATTATGTGTAATTAAATTCCAAGGGATTATGTGGGCAAAAAGTGTTTCCTAATGTAGCTCCCCCTGATTTGGGAGGTCAGTGATGTCTTCCTGTCAAAACTGAAATATGCAAAAATGCAAAGAGATTGTCCTGGTGAAACAGATTATGGTAAAATATAAAGTCAAAGACCAAGACTTAGGTGTTTATTTAGACACCTAGTACTGATGGATCCAAAAGAAAGTGATGTCAACGGGTTTCTTTGTTTGGATTTTCCCTAAAATCAGATCCTGAAACAATACAATTAGGCTTCTGTCTTAGCATTATTCTGAACTGACTCTTCCCAAGATGGCCGAGAGCAATTTTGGTTTATATTCCCAGTGTAGCACCTCCCACAGAAAGCTGAGTGCTTTTAGGAAAGATTTTCAAGTCTGACACTCATGGAGATAATTTGGGCCATTGAATCAATTGTTGTAGACAAACACTTGTAATACTCTGAGAGGTTGGGTTTGGGGAAGTTCATACATCACATGACTAAATAGTGGGTAAAGAGGGATAGTTCTTCAAAAAATATCACAGCTATTTCCAGAAGAGACATTGGAAGCGCGGCAGGCAAAATAAACATATCTACTATAGTTGGAGGTATTACTCTTTCAATATTAATTTTATAATTGGAAGTATGTTATGAGTTATAGATTCAGACAAATAAATAATGCATATAACATAGAGTTCATCTCCTGATTTTCTTCTATTTGAATAGTAACTTGAACATAAAGACTGATTTGTAAAGAGTAAAAACATCGTATAAAGAATACTTTGCAAAGACTAAAATTTTTATCTACATTTTTGTTTTCAGGATATTATAAAAATTTACACATAAGGAGAATAATGATTTTTAACTGACACTGGTCCACTTTTTTTTTTTTTTGCAGCTATTTCTGAAAGTCTGGTTTTAATAGACCTGCTTCTTAGAAAAAAAAAATACATATAAACTTTTAAGGGATTGATGGTCTAGATGAAGTCCAAGTTAAACCCCTGATCTAGAATGACTGAATATTTTCAAAGTCCTTGGTTCCTTTATAAGAGTTTAAACAGGTAGTTCTTTACTTAGTTTTAAGGTAGAAATGTTTTTTAGATGAATTTGTTGATTTTTATTTTTAAACTGCTGAAGTTATAAAGATAGAAGTATTAAACTCTATTTTCATACTGCATTCTCCATTTAGTGTCACAATCTTAAATCGAGGCAGATAAACTGTATTCAATTTCTGGTGAGTATACAGGGCAAAAAAATTAAGTCTTTCTGAAGCTTCTGAATATTGTTTATTCCTATAATAAAGAAGGCAGCTTGCTGCCTAATAAGATGTGGCTTGGGAGGTTGCTTTATCAATTTGTTGACCCCTTGGAGGAAAAAACACATTTTAAAAACAAATGTGAGAGTACATGAATGCAATTCTTTTACACTGGGAGCACATTAGTATACTGTGCCAAATAAAGTAAGAATTTTTAGATAGAAATTTATCCTGTCTAATATGCCTTTCCTTAAGATGATGCTAAGGAATTATAGTTTGTTTAACAGGAAGTTTTTGTTTGTTTGTTTTGAAACAATATTATGAATAATGATAAATTTGTGAAAATGCTAAAACGCTAGACCTCTATTTTGTCAGATAAAATACAGGTTGCGCCATTAAATATGACTTTCGTATAAGCAACAATACTATTTTAGGATAAGTATTTTTCATGCAATAATTGGTACGTACTTATCTTTAAAAGTAGTTGTTATTTATTTGTAAGTATAATTTAATATGGCATCCTGTATTTCAATTTTCTAAATCTGACTATTTTGTAAACTTGAAAACTATTATTTTTATTCATTTGTAAATACTTGATTTTGCATATTAGTTTGGTACGAGGATCTCAAGTTATTGTTAGTATGTTTTCCAGCTAAGGTGCCTATTTAAAGAATATTAATTTGTCATCAATGTTGTAATATAATATTTTAAAAAAATTTTCATAGTTTCCACTGATATCATTTTCACTCCTGAGGAACTTGATGAAGAAAGCTAGACTGATGATGTTTGGTTATTTCAAATCAATTCTTTTCCCATTTGAGGAATTGTTATTAAAGGTTGCATGTTTTCTGCTGTTAAAGTAAGTCACATTTTGTCAGTGATTTAAAGTGATTTGTCTTTGAAAGCAGAAACTTTTCAAAACAAACCATTATATAGAGATGAAATCAGTGAGACTAGAAAATGAATAATTCATTTTTAAGTAAATGAGAAATTATTTTGTGCTGTTACTTATACATTTTCACATTTATAGTTAAGTAGTAATTTGCGATCCACAGGGTATTAGTTGTGAATTGTGGTTTTCAATATCACAGACACATTTGTTGCTGTGGTTTTGCAATATCATTCCCTGATGCTTTTTTCAATTGTGGTTTTCATAATCATTGTTTGATAGTCATGTAGCTGTGGTTTGGGGCTGCTATATCCATTTGGACAGAGATAATTGCTTATAGGTTTTGCTGTCTTTTTATTTTATAACCCTAGTGAGTTAAACTAGAAAAAGAAAAATTGAACTTTAAATATCATTAACATTCTCATTAAAATGATGCGAATACAAAATGTAATAGTATTGCTTAGCTTAATTCATTTATATTGACTATAGTAAATATATTCTTTTATAAATTTAGATAAACTAAAATCTATTTCTAATAATGCAGTCTGGATATTTTACCAGCCTTGCTCTGAATCCCCTTACTTTTTGTTCCTTTCAGCTTTTAAACTGAATATTTAGCTGAGATTTATTTGTTTCTCTTTTACTTTGCATATTTAACCATTTCAAATGCCAAAGGAAAACTAACTGTTATGATATTTTAATTTCAGTGGACATTCCTTTTGGGTGATATAAAAAGTCAGCCAGTTCAGTAAAAAGATCTTTAAAAACCATAATGTAAAATATATCCAATTCTAAATACACCAATTTAATTGTAATGAATTGAAAATTAAGGAGGCAAAATCTGTAGTTCTGTATTTATTCCTCCACACAAACACAAATAACCCGCTTTTCATGGTACTTACAGCTTTAATTTGTTGGTTCTTCAGGGGATGGATTTTGTCATTTAGTGCATTTGCCATTGCTAAGGACCCTGTATACTGACAACCTCTTAAGGTAGCTGTATTAATGATAATATAGTAACATTTGCAGTTGGTTTTCTGCTCCGTATTAAGATTCTCTAAGCTATACCTTTTGCAAGGCAACTCTACACCTTCCAGAAGATGTCCTGATGGGGTTATAAATGACAGTTACAATGCCTCCCCCTCCACACTGAACAGCCTGCACTAAGCTCCATCAGCAGAGGCTCTCTGCTGACCCCAGACCCTTTTAGAATATGGAGTTTACTGAGGCTCACAGGATACTAGTAGGTCAACCAAACAAAAGGGAACACAATTTTTGACCAGAACGGATTGAGTTTACAACCAGCAAGGGGAAAGCCAGCATTCTCTGAGGGATACATGTTAACTGCAGTGAAGTTTATTAGCAAATACTGATTACATAAAACAGCTAATGCCATTCCCACTCTCAGAGAAGATCCTTGCTGCTCACCGGGGAGAATATATTTCACACTCAGTGTATACGAAACTATGAGAAACTAAGCTAACCTCATACAGCTTAACTTGACTGAAATAATATCTATGCAAATCAGTTCAAAATTTGTACGTTTTACCATTTTTAACACGCTATCTGCACAATAAATGAACAAGAAAGAAACAAACTTTAAATAAAACTAAAAGCTAAAGAAACATGTAATAGTTATTGGGTCTTACCTGCTTGGAAATTATGGCAAAATCAAATCTTTTATTAGTTGCAGGCTGCTTCCCTGGGTCAGAAGAACTAAAAGAAGGAAAGGTCAAGGGGTTGTGGTGGCACTTCTGAACTTCCTTAAAAAGTTACTTTTGTTAGGAGAGACAGTTCATTCCCCACCTAGTGTTTATCCCTTGGCTAACGGGCTTCCTTTCTGATGGGAGAGAAATACCTGCCTGTCTGCAAATTCGGAATTTTCACAATCTAAGATGGAAACTCTGGGTGAGAAATAACACTTTTAGGGCGCTGCTCAGCATCCCATCCCTGCGGGCCGAGTGGGGGATGGCCCATGTGCGCAGCAGTCTCCAGGGAACCTGAAATGGTCTCCGGAGAGCCCGAACAGATGAGAGGACTTAACTGGCCCCAAGACACACAGTTGGCATTTGTGATCAGCTGGCGCTCGTGGAGGATTTTGCCAGTGGCCTAACCTTCCTGCCAAGAATCTGGAAGGGGCGGCGGGGGTGGAAGCTAGAGGAAGGGGCGGCAGAACTGGAGGCACAAAGTTTATGGAGAGACTGAGATTTCTTTGTGCCCCGCTGGATGGGTGAGGCGTGAGATTTGGGGTCCGTCGCGGGGTAGGGGGGGGTCTTGGAGGAAGTTTCTTGAAAGAGGGGGAGGGGTGCTCTGGCAGCTGCCCAGAGCTGACGCGGTGACAACGGCAGAAGGTGGCCCCTCTCCAATCCTTTTCCGAACCTTACAGCCCCCCAGCGCGCTCCCCGGCACCTCAGCCGACCGAGGCCGGGGCCCTAGTTTGCATCCGGACTGGCTTTGGATGCAGCCAATCCTCCTTTCGCTGATGGAATAGTCTCCCCTCCCCACAGCCCCGGCGCGCCCCTCCCTCCCGCGCCTCGCCACCTCCCGCGGCAGAGCGAGAGCTGCGCGGCCCGGAGCGGCGGCGGCGGCGGCGGCGGCGGCG
>PVHY01026198.1:0-17557 GCA_004024945.1 Uropsilus gracilis
CTTACCCCTTTCTGCCTTTGCACAATTTCAGTCGGAAAACCTTGACTCTACAATTAAATTTAAGGATCTTCTTTTCATTGTGTCGTCTTCTTCCTTTACTCCTTTGTTGTAGTGTTCAGTATAGCTGCTCTGCTACTTCTCCAACATTTTCTTTAAACCCCCAACAATTTTGAGGTGCCTCTTCAATACGGGAGGTGCCCTGCCTTCATAGGAACTGGATCCCCCACAGCGATCCAGGTGTGTGTAACGCAGCCCAGCCTTTTGGGGGGCTGAGTCTGACCCCCGGACCAACTCCTGGCCTCACACTAAGCGAGGGCCTCTCTGCAGGGACTTGGGAGCATGTCTGTGTGGAGAGACCCCTGGTGGCTGGTCACCAACATCTGGACCTGGATGCCGGTTATTCGCCTGGGTCCATACACTGGCCAGAGACACAGGAGCAGCAGGGCACCTCTGTTCAGACCAGCAGATAAACAGCAACACCCCAAGACCAGAGACTGTTCCCACATTCGTGCAGGAAGCAGATACAGCCACAGACCAGGCTGTGCCT
Source organism: Uropsilus gracilis (assembly GCA_004024945.1). NCBI lineage: Eukaryota > Metazoa > Chordata > Mammalia > Eulipotyphla > Talpidae > Uropsilus > Uropsilus gracilis. The sequence goes on from PVHY01026198.1 coordinate 548, forward strand.
CTGGGTGTGACGTTACCCTGCAATCTGGTCCATGGAGTCTGCTCAGGGGGGAAGTAGGAAGTGTGAGTGCGTGTGTGCATGTGTGCATGCATGTGTGTGTGCAAGTGCATGAGTGTGCAAGTGTGTGTGCTCTACTCCTGAACTGACTGTCTTTAAGCCCAAAGGATGGTGTGGCCTTTTACCCGGAAGTGATAACATTTGCTGGTAATGGGTAGATTGGGGATTTGAGACAAAAAAGAGACAGAAAGGAGTTACAGAAAAACAAAATTCTATTTCTTCCACCATCAAGTTTGTGTTCTGTGAAAATCCTGTCCCACGTGGGGGTTGGGCTCCAGCAGGCAACCAAGACCCCGCTGACCCGTAACAGGAACCCCCATCAGAGCTGAGCTTTCTGCCAAAGCTTTTTCCCTAAGAGGCGTGTCCACCTGTTGGTCGCTGAGGTGACCTCCTCTGGTGGGGACGTCCCCAGGCTGTCCCAACACTGCTCCCAACACTATGGTGTTGAGGTGTCCGATGGCCTCTCTCAAATCATTTCAGGTTGCCATCATTTTCATTTCCCCACCAGTCTTTACTTTGTGTTTTCTTCAATATAGTCCCGCTATCAGTTCCTGGAGAGAGCACTTAGATTCTTTTAGTCAAATTTAAGGACTGCAACTAATTCCACTACTTTTTTTGGTCAGGAAAACAATAAAACAGACAAAGCTGAGCCTGTTTTCATTTGAGATATGAGCATTTTAAATGTTGGTTTTTCACCCACCTCCTCTCAAGTTCATTTGTTGTTGCAGTGATAATATAAAGATGTAAGATCATTTTTTTATACAAGAAATAATTTCTCTTAATAATGACCTCATTCAGGATTGGAGGTTGACAGAAACAAAAACTGAATTGAAACAAGCTGAGAAGGAGAAAGAACATATGGGCTTAAGTCATGGAAAAATCCAGGAACAGGGCCCGTTTCAGTTGGGGCTTCATCCAGAGACTCAGGGAAGGTTTGTGTGATGTCAGCTTTCCTCAGTTCTGTTTTGGAGTGAGTGGGCCTTGGTCTGGGTGTGTAAAATGGCTGTCGGCAGCTCCTGTCTCCTCCATGATTTCAGCAGCCTTGGCAATAGAGGGTCTTGTCTTCTTTACTAGTAATAAAGAATCAATCAATTGTTTGACTAATCAATAAAAATGAATCAATATAAGTATGATTTTAATATTAATAAATATTAAAAGAAAAAAATCCAAGGAAGTAGGTCCTATCAATCCATGCCCCTTCTGAATGAACCACTTGGGCTGAGTCAATGAGATAAGCATGAGGGTCCTGTGTGGGATCTGTACCCTCTTTTGGATTTTGGGGTGGGTTAAGCCCTGGTGCTTATGGATGAAAGATGATGGAAAGGTGTTATTTTTCCTTTTTCCCTCATTCACAAATCCAGGCAATCCTAGAAAGATAAATAAACCCTAAATAGGAAAAACCAACAAATGGCTGCTACACCTACAATCCCATTCCCCAAACACAAAGAACACTTCTGCATTCCTTTCCATCTGCATTTATATATACCATACCTTTGTTTTATTATTAGGACAATGTAGGGTAGCTCAGGAGTCAACCAACTAAAGCCTCCAAATCAAATGTGTTGTGTTGCTGTTAATAAAACTTTATTGACACGCAGCTATGTTCATTCACTTACCTATTATACTGTGGTTGTTCCTGTAGGACAACAGGTACCATACAATCCATGGAACCTAAGATTAGCTCTTTGGTCCTTTACAAGGAAACATTGTCATCCTCTGGTGTCCAGCATAACTGGAATTTTGCTTTTCTGCACATGGGCTCTTGTGAACAATTTTATAATTACTATACATTTTGTTCACAGAATAATTCTTTGGGTTGGCTGACTCCCCTTAGCTAGTCTGCCCCAAGTACAGAGCGACACTGCAGGTTTCTCGTAGGAACCCACACCTTCCTGGAATGTCAGCAGAATGTCCTTTCAGGCTTTTGTCTGATGGCACCCTAGACTATTCAACGCACCACATTGTAATGATATTTTCCTTAGGCAAAATATCTCTAGGACAGAGACAAGGATTCCTTAAGTGTCTCATTCCTAGTATCTGGAAGAATGGTAGGCACTCAATTAAGTACGCTCTCTGCTACCTGGGTAGCTTCTGTTACTGGTGGGGTTAATCAAGTCATCCGCTACCTTACTTGAAGCCATCTGTGCTTCTGTCATTGCTCTTAGGGTAAGATAAAAATAACTGCTAATACAATGCACAGGTCAGGTGCGACATTCAGACATGGAATCCATGCAGGATAATAGCGAGATGTGGAGGTGACAGAAAGCGGAGAGGCACATAAGAGCAGAAATAGGAAACATGTCTGGGCTCAGGAGCTTGGAGGCAGACTCTGAGGCCAGCTCTTGAAGGCCACCAGAAGGATCTGAATTAACAAGTGACGCGGGAGGAGGAGGTGTGTTCTGGGCTAAGGTGACATCCTGGGCAAGTGTGTAATGATGGTTGACATTGTGTCCTGTTCAGTTGTTATCTAGAAAAATGGGTGGTGGGTAGTTTTGGATCGAGGGTCCCGACTTAATGACCCTTGGCCTAGGTGGTCAGCTGTGTCTTTATATATTTCCTTTACTTATTGTTTGGAAAAAGATATTTCTTACAAGTAGTTTTCAAACTGTGTGCTGTAATCGCCTGGGCTTTGATGGAGTTTTACAAAAATGTGCTGAGGTGATGGGAGGATGAAGACCTGGGGGAACGGGCCTCCCCCATGGATGAACGCCATGGTCACCGACCTGAGGTTTTAGAGCTGCTGCCTTTGTCTTTGGAATTGATCTCCTTTATAGGGTCATGCTTATAAATGCCTCTACATGATGACAAAGAGATAAAGCTTTTTTTCCTCCATAGGAAAACAGAGATTGTGAGGATCACCATTTTCATTTTTCATGAGGACTAAGTTCTTAGGAGTTCTAATCTGAAAAAGTATGAAGGCCAGAACTTATGTAACCAGGGTGTGATTTCCTGTTTTTGAGAAAAAAGATGTTTTTGTAATCATTCATTGAACCTTTCAGCCAAATCCACCTAGGGGCAAAATTTTGGGGGAGGGTCCACTCCTTATTTTCTTTTCTATGAAAGATGTTATTTGACCTGCCTTCTTGTGGGGTGCTTGTCATATAATCCCATTAAAGGACTTCCTGCCCACTTAGGCAAGGCTTGGGAGTGAGTCTTGTCTCTTCCCTCTGGCTACCTCCACTCCTCCCTGCGTCTCTGAGTCATAAGCCTTTCCCTGATCCTCAGGATAAATCTGTGGTTCCTTTATTATCCTTTCACTTTTTCTTTGGTGTGCACAGCACCTCTTGTGCTGCAGCTGGGAGTATGAGAGGGATACTCAGTTTCATGTCCATCTCCCATGGAGAGAAGCATCTCTGCTGGTTTCCCTGCCATGGCTGACCCTGGTTGTGGCACTAATGCTCCATGAGACTGTGCCTGATGACCTAGACTGGTCTCAGTTCATTGTCCCAGATGGCAGAAAAGCTGGAGGGGTGCCAAAGTCCGAGAGGACAGCGCCACAGTGCTGACCTATAGGAGTCACTTCGGTCACCAGTCACAGACAACTGACATGGGTGACTCAAAATCTAAGACTGTTGTGGTACATTGTGGAAGAAGCTGCTGGGATCCCACCTCACATTGCCTCCCTGCACCTCCACCCACTCCAGCCCTCACACACAATGCCACTAGCCAGTGACTTGAATCCCCCGAGGTTCTCTGCCTTGGAACTTTGCTGGCTGGCTGAGCAGTCTTGCTGGATGGGGAGAAAAGATGAGGGACAAAGTGCCATTTGTCCTCAGCAAATGACAGCTGGGAGTCCCTCAGTGGGGCAATAATGAGGGTATGTTGCCAACAAGGCTGGCCCCCAGATTCCCCGAGGGCTGACCTGCTCATGGACAAACTCTGAACTGGTTTCACCCGTGTCTTTCTCACTGTCCACTCTCCCAGGGGTCCTGTCTGAGCTCACCCTTCCCTCAACAATTTTTTCCCACCCAAATGCTTGTCTCTGACTCTGTTTCTGGAGGAAGCCAATATAAAATGGTTTCTTCACAAGAAGCCTGGACGCTGGTACTAGGGCTGATGACCTCTGCTGCTCAGCAATGCCACCGAGTCACCAACTTTTCTAACCCTCCACCCCACCCCCTCTGCAGGGGAGCCCCATCTTGGGGCGTGCCCCTCATGCTCGCAGGACAAGATGGCGTCTGCCGCTCCAGGCTGACACTCTCCCTAAGCATTTAGAGCTGGAAGTTCAGGGTCAGAGTGGAAGAGGGTCTCTCCTCCCAGCCTGCAGCTCCTTGGAGCAAGGATTGCCCAGAAGGCAATCCTCGAGGCCTCACTGGCCTAAACTGGATGACCCAAACTGGGAAGGGGACTAGGTAGCCTTTTCCGCCTCTGAGGCAGGAGGGGGATGACAGCAGAGGGGACAGACTGGCCTAGACACAACATTCCCTGAGGCAGGAGGCATTTTTCTCCTTTCAGTTGGTTCTTTTGTTTTTTTGTTTATTTATTTATTTTTTTGAGACTAGGTCTCACTATGTTGCCCGGGGAACCGCAGGCTCACGTTGCCTGGGGTACCACAGACTCAAGCAGTCCCCAGCCTCAGCTTCCCAGGTAGCTGGGATTACAGGCACGCATCACCACACCAGCTATATCTTTGTAACTAGGTCTTGCTACGTGCCCCTGGCAGGACTCGAACCGCGATACCTGGTCACCACCACGGCTTCCTAGGCTGCCGTTTATTGGCACGCGCCACCGTGCCCAGCCTACCTTTCAGGTAGTTTTGTAGCCATGGGTGATAAAACTGCTGATCTCCTTGTCAGTGGGAAGAGGCAACGCAAAACCAAATGTGCCCTCAGAAAACAATTTTAATCCATTCATGACTGAAAAATTTGAATTTTATAGCCAAAATTTGAAATCTCTGTGAACGACAGAGATGAGAAGGTTGGCATTTAAATCTGTTTCCTTAACAGATGGCCCCCAGGAGGGAATCCAGGGGACCCGCACATCCTGCCCTGGAAGCTGGTCGCTCTGCGTGGCATGACATCAGCTGGACCCAGAGTGAATTACTTTCTTCCTCCGTGGTGCCATCGATTACGTCGCCATGTGTGATGTTGATTAGGAAGGTGGCTTTGATCGTTCAGCAGAGGAAAAAGCGCTCTTGTGAAAGGGCCGAATTACAATAATGGTTATGACAAAGGTACATAAAGAGGGGACTGGAACTTAACGGCCTCTTACACCCCTGTGTGTCTGAGAAGGAAGACTAACAATAGATAAAGTCAAGAAGAAGGACACCCTCCATGACTAGGAACAAAGCTTTTCCTCCCCCGGCCCGCCAGATAATTCCTAACTAGAGATCTAGGTATTTTCTTCCTGAAGCCCTGATTTTTACCTCTGGTTGGGTACTACCCTCACATTCGGGGCATCCTTCAGATTCTTGGAAAAAGAGCTCTCTGTCCTGCTTGGCTTCTAAAAGTCAAGGCCATAGGTTGAAGGTCATTACAGCCAAACCACAGGGATGGTTCCAATGTACTTTCCCTGCTGGAATTTAACTGGGTTGCAAATTGCCTCAAAGCATTCCTGGCTGTAGCTGGGACATCTTTTGGGCCATAAAATTGTTCTGGAAGTGATACTAGATACAAATAATGCTAACATTATTTGGACCAGAAGAGTTAAATCATTTAAATAATTTAGAGTTCAGTAATGAATGTGAAGACAAGCTTCTTTCATCAATGCCACACGGAGCTGGAAGACGTTAGGGGTATATCAGATGTCTGGACCTTTTATAAACATGCTGAATCAGAGTCTTAGAGGCTGGAACAGGGATACCTGTATTTTTAATAAGCTCCTCAGGGAATTCTTAGGCATTATACCAAAGAACCGCATTACTGCCATGGATAAAGCCCTTCTAACACTCTGGATGCAAGGACCAGATACTGTGCAAACTGTAGGGTTAATCCAGCGAGGTGTCTCCATTTACTGCAAGAGGTGATTTCAATTTTCATTGACATTAATTAAAAGGAACTAGAGCAGAGCTCCACATTTCCAGGGCTCAGTTGCCACGTGTGGCCGGTAGCTAATGCTGCTGATGTGCAGAGATACAGAACAGCCTCATGGTCGCAGAAAATCAGCTGGACGGTTGTGGTTTAGGAGCACATCTGCCAGTTTCCATCTGAATGAAGAAAGCAAACCCGCATCGCTCTCATGAACAACCCCTCCCGCCCCCCCCAGCTGCAAGTCTCTGTGACATGGGAAATGGTCTTATCATTAAGACTGGTTACATGGCGTGTGGGATCAGCAGAGAAGGCAAACATAGGGCCTCCCTCTCTTTAGAAAACGAAGATGTCAAGTGACCACAGCTGAACATCAAGCCCAGGGTGCCACTAAGCTGCAGGTGCACACCTGGCCGGGCTGCCAGAGACAAAACCAGCGGAGAGAGCTTGTCCCAAATGTTCCCACTGGGCAGTGACCATCAAGGTGGAAAAGAGCAGAAAGAGCTGGACACGCCAAGCGGAAGAAGGTAGTTTTGGGCTAAGGGAGCAGCTGGCACAGAGATCCTGGGGTGGGAAAAGGGAAGGCAGATTCCAGAGGCTGCTGGGAAGTAAGGTGGAGGGAAGAAAGAACAGGCAGCCTGTGGGCCGGTCAGTGTCTGCAGTGGCTGCTCCCAGTCAGGAGCCAACTCAAGTGGCATCTCCTTTTTTTTTTTTTTTTGTGACTTTGACAGCCTCCCTGGCTAGGAGAGGGTCCTTAGGAGACAATATGAAGTTCTATTTTACATCTTTAAGACGGTAGAAGCCCAGGATTTACTCAGTCAACAGCCTGGCGTGGTGGCAGGTACAATGGGCCACAAGCAGCTGCTGAAAGTGGGCTGGGCAGGGCAGCTTCCACCGGAGGCAGGATGGTGAAGTCGGGGCTCCCTCCTGTCCGGGCAAGGTGCACCTTGCACATGCTGCTCCCCCCATAGGTGTTCCATCAACAGAAATGCAGATTCTCTGGCTCCCCCACGCTATATTTAGAAATGACATTTACATTTCCACAGATCAACAGCTCCGTTTGGATACAGTTCCAAGAGCTTTGCTGTGAAGGAGAATAAACGGGCTTTTGTTTTTTCCGCCTCCCATCCCTAGCTGTTGGCAATTAGTAAAATTAGCAGGCATCTGGAATTTAGGAGATGAAAATAGTTGGAGATGATAAATGTGTGCGTTTAAAAGAGGTCAAAATTAGCGAGTATATTGACTTTCAAAAGCTTGGGGGGGAGAACGTATTCTATGTTGTCTTTTCTCTCAAATTCCAACAAACAAACAAACAAACACCTTCATAGGCACGAAAGCACCCCCAGACCCTAATTACTTTCAGAAATTTTGGGGGCATTCATTTTGAATCTGAGCTTCTAATACCTCAGGTGACTTCTTGAGAGTTCAAATTCAGAGAGAAAGTGTTTTGTTTAGCAATAGAACATAATTTCATCGAGGTCTTATGTTTGTGGTAGGCATCTGCAATTTTGTGTGCGTCTGATGGAGTTCACATATTCTGAGTATTACTTTTGGACCAAATTTATTTTGGGAAAATAGGTCTCAGAGGTACCGACAATCAAAGGGATCAACTTTCTTACTTCCTGGGAAGAGGGTGGGGAAAAAATGGAGCTAAAGAAACCGAGAGCTGCCACGCACCTTTAGGGCTATTTCCCTACCTTTGATACTAACATTGTGGAACCTGATTAAAGGACCCCCACGAAATCATGAGCACATGTGGCCGACAGAGGGCACTGTACCCTCTCTCCAAGAACCCGTAAAAATTACATGTTTCCCTCCCGTAGCTAAAAGGATTTGCCTGGCAAAGGGCAAACCCATTAGGCATAAACATTCAGCATTTTCTGCTGTTGCCTGTCGTGATGGGGACAATGATTTGAAAGTTCTGATTAAACCAGCAAGATTTCCTATTTGGTGTTTGTCTTCAAGCACTCACTTTTCAAAATTATTTCTTCTACCTTGCCACTCTGCTCCAGAGACAGGTAGCTCTGGGATGACTTTTTCGCAAGGAAAAGTTGCCTTCAGCTCAGAGTGGAAGCTGTCATTGTGATGGAGATGGCTATCAAATAATAGCCCTCTTTCTCCAAGCAAGAGCTGAAGTTTAAAAAACTATTAAAAAATTCATCAACCAGGTTAGAGGAAAAACATAATTATATTATTTTTCTATTCTGAGACTATTGTAGGTTTTTTTTTAGTTTAAATTTTTTAAAATTTGATTGCACATGTATATAATATCAAGATGATGGTTCATGGATGATAGGGTAGTGGGAGAACCCTGGGGAATACAATGATGTAATATATATACAAATTTGTAAACAGCAAAAATAAATTTAAAAACCTCTTAAAAAAACAGCTCAAGGTGTTCTGGGTAGCCCCCAACTGTATCAAAAGTTCTCACCCACCTCAACCTAATGCAAATGTGAAGAATTAGTGAATTGCTTTTTCAGGCCTGGTTGTTTGAAACCATCTGAGAAAGAAATCTCTACCTGTGACCACGGCCCAACCACAGACAAAGACCAGAAAACACATTTGTGCAAACCTGAATGTTTGCCCTGAAAATCCGGTCGATGGTGATTCTGTAGCCTATCGAAATTTGATTCATCTGCGGGCATAACATCAGCGTGTGGGAAGGGGCGCCGGAATTGGCAAACTTACGATCGTGTCAGCACGCCAGCCCACCTCGGCTCCTTGTCAGGTGCGAGATTGTAAAGGAAGGTCCGGGAGACGCGTCTTTCAAAAAATTCAGCAAATAAATTGTTTGCTTTACAACTGCCAGGCGCAGGGGTGGCTGGCGGTGTTGTTTTTCTGCTGACTGCGACAGATGGAGCTCTTCTGCCGGAATTTCTCTAGAGGGCAGTAAGGATTCGAGGCTCTTTCTGTATTTCTCTGAGATGATGGATCATCTATCTGCCTGCAGCTGCGGCCGTTTGGAAGCTCACATGCTCCCCGGCTGGGGCCCCCGAGGGTCAGTCGGGAAGGGCCTGGCTTTGCTGCTCCCTGCCGGGGTATCCAGACGGCCATTCTGCCACTCTCCCTCTTTTGCCAAAGGAGATACCCGGCTTTATTAACAGAGGTGGTTGCAGAGACAAGACAGCCTGTGTGTGCGAATGGTTGACGAAGGGTTTAAAAATGAAGTGGTTTCAAGAGGTTGAGATGTTTCACGGGGGGTTAAGGTGGTGGGAGAACCCGGCGTAGACAATGATGTTAGAAAAATCTATACATATCTCTATATATCTATGCACACATATATTCTGCCATTATTATAATTTGCACATATTATATTGCACATATTATACATATATTCTATTGCACATATTATAATTTGTGCAACCAAATAAAAAAATGAAATGGCTGCAGGGGTGATGCCTATATGGCCTGGATGACCAGGAACGATGAAGCTGAACAGAAGAGCCGGGGGAGAGGAATCCCTATCACCCAGGGGTCCTCCGCCAGCGGCAGTTTTGCTCCCGGAGACACCTGGACAATTCTGTCACCCTGGGAGGTGCCGCTGGCATCTAGAGAGTAGAAGCCAGGGAAGCTGCTAAAGACTCCGCAGGGCCTGGGTGGCCCCACAGCAAAGAATCACTGGGTTCCTGGGGGTGGAGTGTGGAGGTGAAGGACCCTGGCATACCCCGGGGGGCTGGGAAAGGCTGTGGGAATAGACTGAAGAAACGAGAGGGTCTGGGTTTCATTTTCAGGGTCCGAGCAACCTCGCTTCCCCCGTGCTCCTGGTTCAGAGCTCAGGCCCCAGCCCCGAGGAAGCCGGGCATGTTTGGCTGGAGGTGTTGGTCAGCTGGGTTTGCAGAGTCTGGGTGAGCATCCGAGTGCCCCTGGGAACTCGGGTCGGTCTTGCCTGCAGACACCTCAGCACCTGTGTTTCTGAAACTACCGTTTAGGCTGAGATGTGCTGACACGTTCATGCAGAAGCATCGCCTTAGGAAGGAGGATCTCAAAACGAGATCTTTGGCCAATGGCAGAGTCCAGCCAGGTGGCCACTGGGCTCTAGGCCAAGTTCTCAAGCAGGGGGATCTTGCCCTGGGGGAGGACATTGATGCTCTCTGCAGGCGTGCTTGGTTGGACAGCTGGGGAGGGAGCTGCTGCTTCGTGAGGCCCGGATGCTGCTAGAGATGCTGCAATGCCCAGGGGCATATGCCAGGGCAACCCCCTCCTACCCCATAGAGTCCGCGGCTCACAGTCAAAGTTCACCTGCTGCTGCCTGGCTCAGCATGGGCTTGCTCTTCTCATCCTGCCCCAGGAGCAGGAGCTTGCAGAGTTTCTAGCATTTTCTTTCTCCAGCCATTCCACAGTCGCCTGACTTGTGGGGTCACAGGGTGGGCCTCGCAGCCACTGCCTTGCAAGGTGGAGTCACGTCTTGCCAGGCTCTGGCAAGGATGACTCGGTGCCTGGGGCTCAGCCTTCAGAGGGAGAGAGCAGGCTGGCGACAGGCAGCAGTGTCAGCTCAATCAGTGAATAAAGTGGGGAGAATAAGGCCGCTCTGAAGCAGGGTGTGTGCGGGCTCTCTGTAGCTGTATTGCAGGGCTTTAAGGCCAGAGCCATTACTGACCGGCTCTGATTTCTGCCATGCCACGTCACGTCTCTCAACTATCATTTCTGCATCTGCAAAATGGGATGACACTGCCTTTTCACTTGGGTTTGATGAAAGCAGGGCAGTCATTTAACAGCGCATTAAAGGGCTGTGCCTGGTATCTGGTAAGTATTGAGCAAACTCTGGCTATTTTATTCTTGTCATCATCGTCACCATTGTTTTCGGTGTTCCAGAATCTTCGTTTGTACAGGAAAAGATCTGTCCAATCTTCAGTTGTAAGATATTTGGTCCGAAAGGCACTCCCACCTTTTTAAGATCTGAAAAAGTATCATTTTAGTGCTCTGATATTTTTGAGTACTTCGTGCATATCACTTTTCCCCTATGTGAAAGTTTAGTCTACATAATGGAAACATTTAAAACTATTATGCAGTCTATAATTGTTTTGGGTATTTGCTTATTGAGAGAGAGATAGCTTTCCTTTTTTTGCTGTTTGGGTTGAAATGATCAGGAATTGAAAAAATAATGTAGTGAGGCAAAACTTTTTTGACAGGTGGCACTAGAATTTCTCTAAGACATGAAAATTGTTGTTTGGGAAAATAATTTGCGATATCCTTGGGGCAGAAAATCTTAAAGTTGTTGAGAAATGTAGTTCAAAGGAAAGGGCAAAAGTTCAGACAAGGAACTTGAGACAGATCCTTGAGACAGACAAGGATTTGCTTGTATGATTCAGGAAGGAAGGGCAGGCAGATGAGTGAGAGAGTTTGAAGGGAGAACAGAAGAAGGTGGATAATGGGGCAGGGAGGGGGGAACCTCTGATAGAGGCTGGGATTATCAGCGACTGTGTCCTGCTCCAGAAAACTGCGCTGGGATGAATGGTTAATGCTGATCGGTGTGAAACCTCGGCCATCTACCAAGCAGTGTTCGCTGTTAGATAGAAACTGTGAGGATGTCAGCTTGTGACAGTCAGCAGCCATTTTGTCACCATGAGGTTCAAACCAGAAATAGAATGACACTAACTCAGAGAGTAGAACCAAGACCAGAGCTAAGGCAGTCCCAACAACATTGCTTGAACCCTCAAGTCCAGCACAGTTTTCTGTGGTGTATGACAGTTGGAGTTGATGTTTCTGTCACTTGAAACCAAAGGAATGCAAGTTGTCACAGGGAATTTCCAGCTAAAACACCAGCTGATGGCTAAGAGTGTGCAGGTCTGACTCTGGACCATGACATTCTAGGACGTGAAGAGGTAGGAGTATTTACATTGAAGTTGCTCCTCTCTAAAAAGGGAAGATTGGGCTAAATCAGTGATTCTCAACCTGAGGAATTCAGCCCCTCAGGCTACTTGAAGTTAAAAATGAGGAAACCAAGGCAATTTAAATTTTCCAAACTTTTGAATGGTGGTCTCAGATTTATGCAATCTGGAGTTACATATTAATAAGAATATTATGTTTCTTCACCTTTTCTTTGGATTTACAGCTCATGAAGGAAACACCAGTTAGCTAACACTCATCAGAAAGACCCATGGGCACTATCACAAATTAATTTAAAAAATGGGAATGCAAGTCATTGGAAATGCATCTTGGGAGAGAATTTTTGGGAACAATGAGATAATTTAAAACTGGGCATTGGGGTGAAAAGTTTGGGAGACTGGTCCTGTAGGCCTGCACAGAGAAGATAGAACAATTTTAGGAATAAAATATGCCCATAGAAATTTAAAAATCTGTGCTATGTTATTTCTTTTATCCACTCTAGACTGTAATAGGTTGGTGTGTTTCATCTTTAATGTCATACAAAAATAATTGATTCAAATATTTTTCTTTTATCTGTTCAATATGGTGCCGGGTGTTAGTCACTCAGTCATTCCTTCAACAAATCACCATGTGACTTTGTGCATTTATTCAGCTTCATATGACAGGACACTGCATCAGGCAATGTTCTAGGTGTTTAGTCCAGGGAATGAACAAAATGATACAGAAAAGTGAAACAGAAGTTTCCCTACCTAAGAGACAGAGAATAAGGAGATAAACATGAGATCCAGTATGTGAGGTGATGAGATGTGCTGTGCAGAAAACACTGGGAGAAAGAAGGCTCTGGATGCCCCTGAAGTTGGGGAATCAGATGAGGGAGCTTCTAACCAGAGATCTAAAGAAGATGAGGAAGGGGGCATATGCCTGGGGGTGGAGTGTTCTAGGAAGAGGAGGGGAGAGTGCAAAGATCCCGGGGCAGCATAAACCCGGCAGAAGTGCAACTCTAAACCACCATGAGATCTCCCCTCATACCTGTCAGAATGTTTATTATTGAAGAACAATAAACAAGAGCTAGTGAGGTTGTGGGGGAAAGCGAACACTTGTGTACTCAGGGTGGGGCTGTGCAACCTCTATGGAAAATAACATGGAGCATCCTTGAAAGATTAAGAGGTATACTTTATGAAGCAGCTATTCCACTTTTAGGAATTTCTCCAAAGGTGATAAAAATGCTAATTCCAAGGGCTATCTTCCCCTCTCCCCTCATGTTCACGCCATCACTAGTCACAGGAGCAGAACTATGGAAATAACCAAAGTGCCCATTGACCAATGAGTGGGTTCAGAAGCTGTGGTCTGTGCACCTGGAGAAATTTTCCTTAGCTGTAAAAAAGAGATGAGATTTCACTATTTGTGACAACAGGATGGATCTTGAGAGTATTATGCCAGCTGAAATAAGTCAGACAGAGAAAGATAAAACCTGCGTGATTTTACTCATGAGAAGAAGATAAAGAAACACAACAAATGAATAAACAAAACAAATGATCAGCAACCTGGTCTTCCTGCTCAGGTGGGCTGCTCTATAATAACCCTGGCGAATGCCATGCAAGTCACAGAGGTAATCCAAATACCTCTAGCGGTCATAGGAGAGGGGTCAAGATGTTGAATAGATTTTAGTAAGATATTTTATTTAACCCAACATGTCCAAAACATAGAATCAACGTGTAAAGCAATTTACTAAAGTCATTTATGAGATAGAGACTTTCAGTTTTTCTATGTATTCTCTGTCCTTCAGTGCACTTCCATTTAAATGCATCAAATGTCATTAGTCACCTATTGGTCAATGTCTACCAGGTCGACAGAACCAGGCTGCAGAGCTTGAGTTAGGACAGGCAGTTCTTAGCACAGCAGCATTAAGATGCCCGAGGATGGCCAAGTTCCCTGTGTTTGGTTCTCCCCAAATTTTGGCTACTCCATCACTGTCAAGATTTATTGACACTCAGGAGGATGATTCAGTTTTTTGTTGCACAATCAGTACCATAAATTAAAACCAGTGCTTTTAAAAAATGATGATGTTCCATCGTGCTTCCATGTAATGTAATGTGACAGCTTGTCATTTTTATTTTGGAAGATTTCCTCCATGGGAAGCAGGAAGTGGGTTTGAGATGGTTTTTGCCACCCAGGACCTCAGGGTTCCCACTGCAGCTGGTTTGGGTACAGTGCTGTGCTCACTGACTTTGGCTGGGTCCTTCACTCCGTCTGGTGCCCCCCCCCCCCCGCCCCATGGTCCATTCAGATCCTAGGTTCTGTCTAGGAATCCGGCAGGGATTGCGAGCGAAATGAAAGGAGGTCTTTGCTACCTTATTCTCATTTTTCAGGGTTATAGAATTTTGCTTCAGTGGCAAGACTGGCAAATACATTTCCTTTGGAATGAACACTTTTAAGGGCTCTTTGAGAATCTGTGTTAAGAAGCTTCCAAGGATGCCTCTGGACTCACAGGAGAAAGTATATTCTTCAACCAGAAATATCTGTCCAAGTATGAGAAAGGGTAGTTGCATTTTATGTGACTGATATTTAACCTTCCTGACTTAAGGTGTCTAGTTCCTATCTCTGGGATGGGCACAGAATGGGAGTCTCTTTCCCTAGGGTAGGAGTATGCTAAAGTTGGGTGAGGGTTTTATAAGTGGGTTGATTTGAGAGACCAATTTACTTGACGTAGTTCAGCTGGCAGGAAAATGAAAAATAGGATGAATGTAAGTCTGAAACCAGGAGGGTGGAGAGAAGAGGGGAATATGTTATATAAAATTATTGGCATAAGCATTCTGAATGAAGAAGAGTTGATAGAGCAATGAGTATCATTTAGCTGTGATCCAAATTACTTAGCAGAGTCTACCTAGAGCTCCATGTTGGAGATGTGCTGAGGTTGTCAAGGTTTAGGGAGAGAGTCATGATTGATTGATCATGTCTACCATGAGTGTAGAAGTTATGCAAGACAACACACATGCTACATATTTGCAATCTGATTTAGAGTCCTGGTTGTGCTGGGGTTCAGAGAGAGAGAGTCATGATTGATTGGTAATGTCTGCCCTGAGTATAAAAGTTATGCAAGACAGCACACAGACTACTTATTTACAATCCTTGATTTAGAGGCCTGGTTTGCTGGGGTTCAGAGGGAGGGTCATGATTGATTGGTAATGTCTGTTATGGGTGTCAGAGTTATGCAAGACAGCACCTTTGTTACCTATTGGTAATCTCTGATTTAGGAGCATGATACAGTGATAGAATAAATAAGTTCCTTGATTGTTTTTGGCAGGTGCATGTTTTTTTTTCTCTCTATACATTTATATTATTTGTCCATTTCACAGAAGCCCATTAGCTATACAGGTCTAGGATTGGGACTAGTCCATTCTATTCAGTAATAATGACTCGAGAAAAAAAACAACATAGATACAAGGCATAGATACATAAGTGCCGTCTGCTAGGTGCAGGAGAAGGGTCCTGGGAGTTTAGGAAGGTGGTGGCATTTGTTCAGTATGTGGGCCTGAGGGGAAGAGCATCTGGGTGGAGGGAACAGCACAGACAAAGGAGTGGTAGTTGGAAAGTAAGTGGATGGAGAATGGAGCAGGTGAATTTTGCAGGAGCGGGGGATGCATAGGGAGGCCAGTGGGAGTCAAGACGGCTGGAATCGAGGGGGGCGGGCTGGGGGCTAAAGAAATGGGGCTTAACTAAACACAACCAATTCTTGTCATTTTGTGGGAGACACAACATTCCACAGGGTCACGGTGCAGTGTGAAGGCGCCCCTGGTGCATGCTGCCGCCTCTCTCAGGGCCTTAGTTCTCAGAGCCTAAAACTGTCATGGTTTTCAAGAGCCTCCAAGTGTTTGATGACATAAAACCAAAACATCAGGCCCCTGGAGAAAAGCCTCATTCACCATGGTGTCTGAATGGAAGAGGGAAAGCAACTGGTCCTGTCTGGGCCACCGCTGGGTGGAGTCCACGCGTCCTCCCCAGGTCTGTGTGGGTTTTCTTGGGAGATGCTGGTTTCTTCCCACAGCCCAGCTGTGGCAGGCGATGTTCACTGGCGGGCAGTGGCACTAAGGTGGAGGTCGGGGGGCTGCTACCAGCTATGGGAGGGCATCCTGTTGAGGGTGGGCCTGGCGTGGGTCTCCCCTGACCTTCCAGGAGAGGTTCTTAATGCCAGGATGAGAACAAAGGGCTTGGAAAATGAACAAAGAGGTGCCGAATATTGGAAGTGTCTGGGACCTTAGTTTAGAAAATGATGGTGTTTTTGTGGCCAGAAACATGCCGAAGGACCTTAACGTTTGCATCAATTACCTTAAGGTGTGCCGGGCACGGTGTGGCATGCGTCTTTAACCCCAGCCTAGTAAGCAAGGCTGAGACTGGGAATCGCTTGAGTCCATGGGTTTGAGACCCGCCCAGGGCAAAATAGTGAGAACTTTTCTCAAAAAATAGCTGGGTGTGGTGGTGCGCGCCTGTAATCCCAGCTATCTGGGAGGCTGAGGCTGGGGATCGCTTGAGTCCAGGGCACCCCGGGCAGGGTGAGCCTGCGGTTCCCTGGGCAAAAGAGTGAGACTAGTCTCAAAAAAAATTACCTTATGGTGAAGCGGCTTCCGTCATCGTTTTCCTGAACGCTGCTGGTGTCCAAGCACCCGTGGGTGACGCGAAGTGAGGACCCACCACCTCAGCCCTCAGCCAGCCCTGCCTGCCCGGCCCCTCACCGTGGTGACCTCTGCCGTCCTCATTGCCCCTTTTCTGACCCCAGAGAGGGTCTTGCGTCTCTGGGGTGCAGAATAAAGAGCAGAGAGGGTGAAAGATAGGGACAGGTGCTGGGGGGGTGCTAGCTTGTGTTTTGGGGGGCGCTGATGTGCTGCTTTTGTTGCAGGGCGCTGAGGTGTGGAGCTGGGCTTGAGGCAGCGGGGAGCAGGAGGACCCTTTGGAGAGCCATCTCCGCCAGTGGAGAGTAGCAAACGAAGGCCGCGATTCTGCGACAGACCCGGGTGGCTCAGACCGGGTCCTGGATGCCACCCCCAGAGGGAAGGCCGCCTGGGCCACACCCCGGGTGTTCACCAGCCTCCTGGAAGGCGCCCATCCCTAGTTGGGCTCTGGAACCGTCGCAAAGGAAAACAACCCTGGACACCCCCCCCCC
>PVHY01026199.1:0-17558 GCA_004024945.1 Uropsilus gracilis
ATATATATATATATATATATATATATATATATATATATATATATATATATATATATATGACCATTTACAGAAAAAAAAATACTGATCTTTGATCCAGAAGCAAGAGTACTAGTCAGAGAGTTTAGGACTCCATTCCTACTCTCAAGCGCCCTGAAACACTTGGTGGATGGGCTCTGGCAAGTTGTTCCTAAGATCCAATTTCAGAGTCAATCAGACAAGAATAAAAATGGCTGCTCTGATGCCCTCAGGTGTGGGGGGACCAGGACGCCATGTGGAAGGATCACAAGCACCTGCCAGGCTGTCTGCTCCCCACCCAGAAAAGGAGGCTCTGACCTCCCACTGGGTGCAGCCTAGCAGGGCCTCCCTCCAGTCACTCCTCAAGACCCACACTCTGCCTTCCCTCCAGATCTGGGATACTGGCGGACAGGAGCGCTTCCGCTCCATGGTTTCCACATTCTACAAGGGCTCTGATGGCTGCATCCTGGCTTTCGACGTCACTGACTTCGAGTCCTTTCAAGCCCTGGACACCTGGAGGGGTGATGTGCTGGCCAAGACCATCCCCATGGAGCAGTCCTACCCTATGGTGGTGCTGGGGAACAAGATTGACCTAGCTGACCGACAGGTACCACTCACTTGTTCTTCTATCATGTCAGTGCCCGCTGTGTGCTGGGCACAGAGCAGGGGCCCAGGTTGCTAGAGCTGAGTCAGACACAGTCCTCACCTTAAGAAGTTCAGTCCATTTGTAGGTATAGACACTTTAAAAGATAATTGTGACAAAAATGTGGTAAATTCAATAATAGAGACAGGTCTTAAGAATTTGAGGACCACTGTGAAAGAGCACCTATTTAAGCCCAGAACATAGAGAGGATTTCTTCGTGGAGATAAGTTGCAGGTGAAGAGACAGGATAAACAACACCAAGAAAGATCATGATATGAGTTGAGAACTGAAAGCAGTTTTATCTAGATAGAGTAGCAAGGTTAACTCTATAGTCTTAACTCTATAGTCTTTTAGTCCTAGAGGTAGGCAGATGGAATTTGAATTAACCTATAAGATAGAATTTCTACCCCAATCAGGAAAAAGATTAGTAATCTATATTTTTGTTAGCATCAGCATATTCTGGACCATATGACAGACCACTTGACAGCTGCTTCTTGCCCAGTGCCATCTTTGTCAGTGTTCACCATTGCAGTGACATCAAGGAGAGCTATTTTTGTCATTGCCTGCTAATAGGACAGGATGTTCTTGTGCTCAATGGAGCCTAACTAACACCAAAAAGATGTCTGAATGAAGTTTCCTAATATTTCAAAGAGAGAAAAGAAGTGGAGACCTATGATACCATATTTGATTTTTTTATTTGAAATTTTATTTTTAGTTTATTTATATATAAATTTCACATCATTGTAATCCCAGTGATTTAACCCCCCTCCACTATCCCCACTATGCCCCCTTTTCCCCCCCTGCCCAAAGTTGTGTGCTTCAGTTTGGTGCTTAGCTTGATTTGACTTTTCCTCATGGCTTTTGTTTATTTTTTCCCTATATCCCATATATTAGTGAAACCATTTGGTTTGTTTTTCTTTTTGACTTGTTTCTGCTAATATGATTTCTTCTAAGTACATCCAAGTTATCATAAAATCATCAAATTTATCATTTTTAATTAATGAGTAATATTCCATAGTGTATATATACAACATTTTTTTTCTTCCAGTCCTCTGTTTTGGGGCATTTAGGTTGCTTCCAAGTCCTTGCAATTATAAATAGTGCTAATCAAAAAATGGGGAGAAGAACTAAAAAGACACTTCTCCAAAGAGGAAATATAAATGGCCAACAGGCACATGAAAAATTGCTCAACATCACTAGCAATAAGGGAAATGCAAATCAAAACCATAATGAGATACCACCTTACACCAGTAAGAATGGCCCACATCCAAAGAAAGGGCAACAACAAGTGGTGGCGAGGATGTGGAGAGAAAGGAATACTCTTACACTGCTGGTGGGAATGTAAACTGGTCCAACCACTATGGGAAGCTGTGTGGAGGACCCTCAAATTAATGAAAATGGAACTACCATTTGACCCAGCAATTGCTCTCTTGGGAATCTACCCAACAGAGACCTCACTGTGGGTACAAAGGGACACCTCTGCTCGAATGTTTACTGATACCATATTTGAACTATGTTTTTATAGTCGTTCAAATAGAGACAAGTGATGGGAGAACTGAGGCATCATTTGGAACAATAGTGGGTGGATGGATGGATGGATGGATGGATGGATGGATGGATGGATGGATGGATGGACAGGTGGGTGAATGAATAGATGGGTGGGTGGATGAGTAGATGAATGGGTGGGTAGGTGGGATGTAGATGGGTGAATCAGTGTGTGGGTGGGTGGATGGGTGGATCAATTAATCAATAAATGGACCTATTAACTGATGGATGTTGGTGCTTTCAACTGAGCTACCACCTACATAAAGCAGATCTTGGTTCAGATATTCTGATTTGAGGAACCAGTCAAAAAACTAATTGGAGATGACCACTAGGCTTTATAGGAATAAAACTTCAAAGAAGTCTGTGCTAGAAATAGAAATCCAGTAGTCACCTACTCTGTGGTCACTTCACATTGTAAATTCATGTCAATTCTCTAGTCACAAATAATCAGATAATAATCAAGGTCCTAAATTAATTCAAAGGCAAGGTGTCCCCCTTGCTTGTTACTCTTCAGACCAGCTGCAGGTAAGAATTCTGAGATCTCGGAGGGGCACGTGGTCCTTTGACTCAAAGTGCCAACCTTACATGACCACACTTCCTCTCCTTTTCTGGATAACTCTAGTTTCAGATCCCTTCAGGATTGAAACCAGAGGAGAGGAAGTGGTTGGGAGAGCAGGAAAATCTTTATTTCACTGGTTCTTTGATAAAATAGCTTGTGCTTTGAGCTGGGCAGGTATTATGTCTTTGGGTCCTTAAGAAACCTCCCCTGGACATGCTGACCTGTACCTCCCTTAACAAGGGTCTTGCGCTTTATTCCTCTCTCTTCTCCACTCCTCCTCCTCTACCCACCAGGGTCTTCTCCTCCTGCAGGCAGTCCTTCTTGGAGATATCCAGCAGCTCTTTTCTGAGGGTTCATAAGGCACGCCCATGAACTCTGGAAGTTAACGGCGATGTAGAAGGACTTAGCAAGTGAGAGGTACCTGGTAGGGTGAAAAGAGCAGCTGATACCTGGAAGGAGTGGAGGGTGCCCAATTCAAGCCTCAGGACATAAGCCAGAGAGACAAAGAATAAAGGTTTGGAACAGTGATGTTCCAGGAAAATTCAATCCATCTCTGGGATCTGTGGTCAGAAGTGTGTAGAAATGCACCTCACACAGTGGAGAGACTGATGGGGGGGCACTGTGACCCCAGGTAAACCTACAGTTCAGTCAAGTTAAGGAAGAGAGAGAGCATCCAGGAGGCTGGAGGATGAGGGGGGTTGCGTCCATGAGGTATGCAAGGAGAGGGCCTGAGGGGAGGTAACAGAGAAAGAAACAGAAGATGGAGATGTGGGAGACAGGGCAAATGAGAACAGAGAAGTGGAGAGGGGAAGCTGGGTGTGGGGACACGACACGGGAGGGGACCTAATTCAGAGACCCGGAATCATAAAGCGAGAGTCGAGGCTTGGAAGTCTCAGCCCACAAACGTCCTCACTTGGGCATAGAAGGAGCAGGGGCGTGGCCAGGACCTGGTTGGTGGAGAAACAGAGAAGGGAGCTTAGAAGCATGCACTGGGCCTAGCCAGGGTCAGAATGAGACCTGCTCTTGCTCAGTGGCTCAGGAGTGAAGACTCTTGGAGGAGCGCCCTCTCCAGACTCAAATTCCTGTTCCTGGTATGTCTTTGGGCGGGTTCCAGCCTGTGCAGTGGAGCCAGACACAGATTTCAGGAGGTTGTCTGAGGACAAAGGGAGTGATGTCTGTTAAGCACAGGCAGCCCAAGGCAGGACCGAAAAGATTCGGGAGCTTCTCCCACTTAATAAAGAAGGAAATAAATATTTAAAACTAGATTTGGGGTGACAGAGAAATCCTGGAAATGGGTGAGGGTGATGGTTGCACAAGTGAATATACTAAACCCCATGAAATTGTACATTTAAAAATAGCAAAATGGTAAATTTTATATTTATGTATGTTTACCACAGTAAAAAAAAGTGCCATCAGGATGACTTTAAAGAAGTTGCTGACTTAAAGCTTTTTAAGTCCCCCCTCCTTCTCCAGAAGGTAATAGTGGGACAAAATTCGTTTATTAGCAGCGGCAGTTCTCCGTGGGAAAGGAGCTTCCTTCGCCTTCTGCCTAGTCAGGCTGTTTCTAACTCTTTGCTGATGTGTAATGTGGAGATTCTAAAAATATTCCTCACTTTTTTGGTAGTGGTTTAAGATGTACTTGACATATTGATTCTAGCACATACAATTAATCGTTTTAAATGTATATGAGATGGAAAGCCATCATAGGTAAAATTATGCAAGCACACCTCATTTCTTCAAACATTTGGCTTCTCATGAACAAGCAAAATGGAAGTAAAATGTTAATAGCACATTGTCAGCTAAAAGCAAAGCTACTAGAAGCTTCTAAAGTGTTCATCCTCTCCTGTCCCCAAGAGCCATGCCCTGCGTTTATTTCCACGGTCAGAGTCTAAGTCGTTAATAGCCCTTATTTATAAATGAAAGACAAGACCACTTCTTAAGTCATGAAATTATAACTAGAACTGCAGGAAAAGAATGAAGTGAGCTGTCTGCAGGGCTTCCCTCCTTGCCAGCTCTCTAACAGGATGAGAAAGGTTAATTTTTAACATATCTCAACCGACATTGAATCCTTCCATACACAGACCCATTGTTGGGCTTTCTGTGGTTCTGGTTACCCACAGATCAGCCACAGTCTGAAAGTATTATGAACCATAAGGTGTTTTGAGAAAGGCAGAGACCACACGTGCACACCACGATGTCGTGGTGTCCAGCTGTGATGGTTCTTCTCCCAGTGGTTGTTACTAAGCTTTCCCTTGTCTGAGCCATAAGGTAAACCTTATCATAGGTATGTGGGTATGGGATCGAACCGGTACTTTCCTCAATTCCAGTACCTGGGGGGTCATGGAGTATGTGCCCCAGTAAGGGAGTGGCACTGGGCATCAGAGTTCAGGGCAGTGAGGTTTCACCTGTCACAGTGAGTCCCACCCAGGCATGAAGGCAGCTGTCCCTGGGAGAAGGGGTGGCCAGGTCAGCAGGCTGGTACTGTGGCCTTGTCCTCTGAACTCTGTTGCCAGGAGGCTTAAGCTCCAAGCAAGACTTCTGCTTCTCATGCCTTGAAATATAAGGAATTTCCCTGCCTCCTGCCTTTCATTTCACTTCAGT
Source organism: Uropsilus gracilis (assembly GCA_004024945.1). Classification (NCBI taxonomy): domain Eukaryota; kingdom Metazoa; phylum Chordata; class Mammalia; order Eulipotyphla; family Talpidae; genus Uropsilus; species Uropsilus gracilis. The sequence goes on from PVHY01026199.1 coordinate 5,364, forward strand.
TCTCATGGTGACTCCTGAGTTTCAGTAATATGCCCCCCTAAAACACTCTTCCCCTGCCAGAAGTTGGGCCTGGGGAGGGGCAGGATGTCAGGAAAGAAGAAACAAGAAGTGTGAATCCTGACACTCAAGGCTTTATTATATATATATTGAGACTAGGTCTTGCTATGTGCCCCCGGAGGGACTCGAACCGCGATCCTGGCCGCGGCCCTGACACTCAAGGCTTTAAAGATAAAAAACACTTTCCTGAGCTGTCATCATGGAGTGTGCTCGTTTCTAACAATACCTGCCTGAGTGTTGACAGCAAGAATGATGTCATCATCTTCAGCATCTTCCTGAGGCATCCGGTTCTTCACTGGGCTTGAATCTACAAAAGGGAGATTCTCAGGCCCCTCCAAAGGTGAAGGATCTCAGAGATCAGAGACCAACAGAGCTGGTCTGCCCCATTCAGTAGCTCCTGGGAGACTAACCAATCAGAGCCTGGGCTGGGAATAGAGGTGTCATTGGAGGCGCCCCAAGGGCAGCTGCTTAGTTGGCCTCCATCTCCACCCTGTAGTCCTTAGTAGGGAGCACAGGAGCTCCAGAGCAGGGCCAGCGGACAACAGAGAGCAGGGAAGAGCCTGAGCTCCTGAGCCCGCTGCTTCTCCTGCGACCAGGGAAGCAGGACCAAAAACACAGAACAAGTCGGTTCCTTCCATCCCAATGAAATAGCATTTCCAGACCTGCAGGACGTGAGGGAGACAACTGGACAAAGGAGACTTTGATTGCCCCCTGGCCAGACTGTGACGTAGGAGAGGAACAGGATGGGGCCTTTCTCCATGACAAAAAAAAAAAAAAAAAACAACCTTGGCCTCCCTAAATAAAATGAAACACTGCTTATAAAGTGTCAGGCACAGTAAATGCTCAGCATATAGTTATTTTCTTTGTCCCCAGATAATTAGGCATTGAACTCAGTGATGCCAGTTGTCTCTGGAAGTAAACTAAGGGTTGCCAGAGCATTTTCCAATCCAACAGCCAAGACCGTGACCTGCCTTTGGTCCAGCTGTGCAGAGAGCTCATGAACCTAGCGGCCCTGACCCTGAGCTCCAGCAGCCTTAAAGAGGCCCTACTTTTGTGCTATGCCACCCAGAAGGCACTCAACTGTGTGGGGGCACTAATCTGTGTGGTATCCACCCTCTGCCAGCTGTGTGAGCTGAGGCAAGTTGCTGAACCTCAGTGTTCTTATCTATAAAGTGGGGTCAATGAGACCCAGCTCAGAGTTATAGAGGACTAGTGAGTTCATCCATAAGGTGTCCGCACCATCTTAGGGGGCTCATCAGCTGTTCCTGGGACTCCACCCTGTGGAAGAACTGAGTCTCTGCTAGTAACAGACCTTCCAGCCCAGGTGGTGGGAAGGAAGTCGTCATTCCCTGGTTTGTGTCAGTCTGCCTGGCTCCCTCTGAAAGGGCCAAAAAGTCGGTCAGTTAAAAGCTCCTGGGATCAGCCTTTGGAAGGTAGCAGTGAGCATTGGGCTCTTATTTGCCAAGCCTGGGTTCATGTCCTGCTCAACCCTGTATACCCAACACGGTTTTCTTTCTCCAGTCCTTTATTTCCTCATCAGTAAAATGGGACTAGCAGTGGCCACCCAGCTGGTCCCTGTTAAGAAATGACACGTGTGATATTATGGGCACGTAAAAGGTTCTCGGAAGTGGCATTGGTGATGGGAATGGAAGGATGTTGTGGGGGAGTACCCGGGACGGTGGAGATGGAGGATGGGAGATGTGGAGGATACAGGAACGGTGGGGATGTCATGGGGTGATGAAGGAGTGACAACGGTGTGGCTGATGACCCAGGAACAGGAATCATTTATTTCCCTCCTTCAGGTGTCCCGAGAGGTGGCCCAAGGCTGGTGTAAAGAGAAAGATATCCCCTACTTTGAAGTAAGTGCCAAGAATGACATCAACGTGGTCCAGGCCTTCGAGATGCTGGCCAGCCAGGCTCTGTCAAGGGTGAGTGGCTGTGAGTGGCACCTGCTGGGCTGCTCCTGTGACCAGGCTCTGACACGATGTGAGCAGGATGGGGTTGCTCATCATCTTATTAACCAGTTGCTGAATAGAGGCAACTGAAATTCAGCTCTGGAGTCACAGGCTGCAGGGGGACACAGCAACCTCAGAGACAGCGGTCCATGGTCCTTCCTTTGATTGGTTGCCATTTGTGGGGTTTCTGAAAAATACAGCCCTGAACCTCACCCCTGAGATCTCCACTCAGTAAGGGTTTGAGAAGGGACAGCCTAGTTCATCCTCGTGAGGGGGAGGGGAGCCCCACAGTGGCAAGTATCTGCCCAAAGGCAATGTCAGATCTGCCAGAGAGGCTACAGTCCCACAGGGGTAAGGGGGGCAGAGGCTGACGGAATCCCCTGGTATGACCACTAGGCAGGGGCTGCGAGCCTGTAGGATGTGCAGGCTAGGGGCCCTTGTCCTTGTGCTAGAGGCTGATGATGGTCACACGAGAGGCTGCAGTGCCAGTGTTGTGTGCTGGGGAAGAACTTGAGGGCAGACCTCAGAGGGTGGAAGATCCCAGAGGAGGGCCCATGGGGGTGAGGAGGTCAGAAAGGAGGAAAAGCAGGAAGACTGCCTGGAAATTGTAGCAGGGCTTTAATGTCATTCTGCTGTGCAGTTTGGAAACTCGGAAGAGGGCCCATGGGAGATTTGCAGGGGCTGTGAATCAGTTTGTTTCACTCAGCTATGCACTCAGTCAAGGGGAGCCTCGTGGAAGAGGGGAGGAGATAATGGTGCAATCATTTTGCATTATGGAAATGAGCAAATGAGACTGGGAGGTTGGAGGTTCCCACTCCTTAGAGCTGCCCCCTTGGCCATGGGGATAGGCCTGTGTGGCCTGGTGGGTAGCCCTCTGGAGAGATGCCCCCAGGGCCCACCTGGGCTTTGTCCCAACAGACACTGCCTGCCAGGAAGAAGCTCCAGCTTCCTGGTGTCCCCACTAGCTGCCTGCTCCAGGCTTCCTGCGAGGGGTCCCTAAGCTTCCTTCTAGGCCTCAGCCCTCAGCCTGTGGGAAAGAGAAGCTGGCATCCATCTCCAGAGCAGTCAAGGAGCATGAACCAGGCTAGAGGAGGTGGTGATGGAGGAAGATTGGGGTGACTAGTGCCTGCCTCCTCCTCTGGATCTCAGTTTCCCAACAGCACAAAGGAGAGAATAAATGCCACAGAGATGCAGGAGGTCTTCTTGCCCCCCAGGATGTGAACGCTGGCTGCCCTTTCTCTTCCACAGTACCGGAGCATCCTAGAGAATTACCTCACAGATTCCATCAAGCTCTCGCCAGAAAACCAGTCCCAAAGCAGATGCTGCTAGTTTCCAGATGCCCCAAAACTCTACTCATCTACCCCTCCACCAGCTGTGCTCATCCAGGTGCCCTCGCTCTGCAGCCGGAGCCCTCCATCCTCTCGCACGTTCAGGACCCAGGATCCAAGGCCATCCTCTGTCTCCGTCTGAAAGAAGTGAGGACGCCCTGGACCTGGAGGGCCAGATGAGACCCAGAACATCACAGCCACGTCCTGGCTCAGAGGGTGTCACGGGGCCCTCTTTCCTCAGCTAGCTTACCATGCAGCCTCCCCCACAGACTCCTGCTCCCCAGTGCACCTCTCTGCAGAGACAGCCACTGTGTCTCCTGTGACTGGACCTTCCTCACCCTCGCTGCACACCTCAAGAGCACAGCAGCCCAGGCCTGGCTGCACCTCAGCCTCCCTGATGCTGTCAGGACCAGTGGTTAGAACTGGACCCCTGGCTGCATTGCCACATCCTGGGACCCCCTCACTCCTCCAGAGTATAGGATTGTTGAGAAGCCACCAAGGAGCAGTCCACCCTCCTTGCCAGGGGCTCTAGTGACTCCCATAAATCTCTTGGAGCCTTGTTGTCCATCTGTCAGGGGCGGGGTTGGGGGGTGTCACATGCTCACTCAGAGTGGGGCTGGAGCACTGGAATCCCTTCTGAAATCTTGGTTGCTTTGTTGACGTGCAAATATTTATTCCTTTAACAAGCATTTTGGAGTGTCCGCTGTTATTGTGCAATGAAGTCCAGTGACAACACAAACAAGTAAATGCTCTCCTGGCCCTGAGGTTCTGGAGAGGCAGAGAAACAGCAGTTTAAAAACTAAGATAAGTGCTTATGCAAAGTGAGATGGGGTCACAGTGTACAGAGGGCAGGGACTGGCCTCTGCTGCAGACAAAGTAGTCCTGGAGGGCTTCCCTGAGGCGGTTTCACCCAAGGGCTGGGGAAAAGAAAGGGCCTGTGAGCAATCCAGGGAGCACAAGGCCTGGGCCCTAAGGGGAGAACAAGCTCACTGTGTTCCAAGAACACCGAAAGGACAGTCATTCAACTGAAAACAGAGCCGCTGTCCCAGGCACAGGCAAAAGATACCCCGCCCTTGGACAAAGCCTTGCGCCTCTGACAACTGACCAGCAGGGGGCAGCAGCGCTCCTTCCCTGCGATGTTGAGTCGCCCTCTCAGCCGCGGTTTCCCTTGTACTGATAGAAGCCTGTTCTGGGCTCCAGGTGCTTCAAGATCTGTGGGTCAGGAGAATGCCTGCTCTCCAGCCTTGTAAGCAATAGACAAAAGCTACACCATGAATGATTCGGCAAGAGTTTTGCGTCTGTAACAAAAACTAGAATGAGGGAACTTGAAGCTCACAGCTTCTCTGTCCCGGCAGACTAGTGGCCATATTCTACCCACCCCTGGTAACAGGCAGCACAGATAGGGACCAGCACAGATAGGGACCACACCCATGCCCACCACAGAAGTCTGCCATCTACACAGAAGGAGCGTTCCCTGAGCCGGAGTATAAATGGGTTTCATGATTTCCAAGGGCCATCTGACTGCAGATGTGCCGGAGCAGGGGGAAGGAAGGCCAGCAAGGAAGTTTGGGGAGTCCCTTCTCGCACCCAGCTGCACAGAAAGAACTGGTTCATCCCAGGCCATGAGCAGGACCCAGGGAGAGAGCAAGTGACCTGGGGCACCTGTCTCTGGCCCTTCATGGTGTGGCCTTCTGTGGGTGGGTGTGAACAGCAGCTTGTGCTCCAACGTGAACATGAGGACCACTTCTAAATGCACGCAGCTAATTATAAACGCCCTCTGCTTTTAACTCAGTGGCATTTAATAATTTAATTTGAAAAAACAGAAAAACACCCCCTCCCCCCCATAGCACACCATTCAAAGAAAGGGAAGGGAACACAACATAAAGTAGGAGTGACCGCATGACTGGTGGATCTAAATGCAAGCTCCTTGCCCCAAAAGCATTAAGAATTTGCAGAAGTAGGCGGGCACGGTGGCTCGTGCCTGTGAAGCTGTAAGCCTATGAAGCGGCAGGGGCTAGGGATCATGGTTCGAGTCCTGCCTGGGGCCCATAGCGAGACCTAATTCCAAAAAAATAGCTGGGCGTGGTGGCACGCGCCTGTAATCCCAGCTACCTGGGAAGCTGAGTCTGGAGATTGCTTGAGTCTGTGGTACCCCGGGCAATGAGAGCCTGCAGTTCCATGGGCAAAAATAGCGAGACCTAGTCTCAAAAAAAAAAAAAAAAAAGAATTTGCAGAAGTGACAGTAGGTGGTTAAACCCAGCACAGGGTTCCTCTGGGCCCCAGCTACACACACCTGTGCTGCCCTCCCCGAGTAAACAAGTGTGGGTGTAGAGCCCTCATGGACGATAGTGGCCCTGGCAGGCTCAGAACACAGCTTGGAGGTCAGACTCTTGCCTTTGCAGGATTCCCGTGGAGCTTCAACCCCAAATGGCATTTTGCATCATCCCCACAGTCAGGAGCCAGGACAGAATTTCCACATGGAAGTGGAAAGTGGGGTGCGAGGACCCATAGCAACCCTCCTAGCTTGTCTGGGGGACATACGCACCAACCTCGAGGGCAAAAGAGACAACCACCTCCTGCATCTGGGACTGGACCTGGGATTCTCCTGGACTCAGGCAGGAATTGCAGAGGGAGCGGCAAGGGGGAAGGGCTCTGGGTCCAGTGGAGCAGCTCTTTCTGGGACCCCTTTCACCTCGACCCTTGTTGGGACTTTCAGAAAAGACCCAGCTGACAAGGCCTCTCCACCCAGTTGTTCCCACACCCACCTCAGCCCTGCGCTGAGGGGTAACTTGGGGCACTGAGGTTTAGAGCCAGGGCTCTGGGTTACACATGCCCTTGGGGCCTGGGTAAAAGTCGAAACCAAATCTTATCACCAAACAAACCCGCTGGACCCAGCCCAGCAGCACACTGCCCAGGGGGTTGGGAAAAGCCTGTTTCTGCTGTTTGCTTCCGCTCAACAGAGACCCCCCTCACTGCCGCATTCATCATGACAACCCTACACTCGGCATAGAGTGCCACATAGTAGGTGATAAACAGTGGAACAGGGCAGTAGACAGTACATCTATGTAATAAAGCAACAGTAATGTTCTGTCATGAGCTAGATATTCAAACTGCATTGAGAAAGCATCCATTCAATCCTGTGTATGACAAGCTATCTTTTCTTTAAGAGACTTAAGACTATATTCATTTTTGTTTGTACATAAGAAAACTCTAGGGTGACGCATAAGAAATGAATCCAAGTGGTTACTTTTCCGAGAGGGTGATTGGCAAGTGGGAGTCAGGAGAGGAAATAAGACCTGTACTTGAGAATTTTACACTTTCAAGTCAACCTTTGAAAGTATCAATCACATAATCAGAAATAGTTTTCTGGTTATTTATATCATGAGTTAATGGTTTACTACGCTGTATACATTTTAGGGATATAGAGTCACACCATTTCAGTTTCCCACCATCAAAATCTTAGTAATCCTCTACCACAGACCATAGGGCCTCATTTCCTGTCATATTCCATGCACCCTTCCTCCTCCCCCCCCCTCTGATAGCCTCAATTCTGCAGTCAAATTTCTGGGGGGTGGGGGGCGAGGGGGAGGTGTGGGATTTACTCTTGTCTGTCCCTTTGTGTTTTGTTGCTTTATAGTCAGCATGAGTGTAGTCATCTGATATTTGTCTTTTTCCCTCTTACTTATTTTGCTCAGCCATAATCCCATCCAGTCCCAACCACATTGTCTCAAATATCAAGATCTCATCATTTTCTATCACTGAGTAGCATTCCACCGTGTGTGTAGATCACATCTTCTTTATCGGTCATGTGTCCTTGGGCACCAAGTTGTTGCCTCAGCCTGGTCAGTGTAAACAGTGCTACCATGAAGGTCGGGAGCACAGGGTTCCAGTCAGAGCTGTGTTCCCCAGCCGGGCACTGGAAGCGGGGTTGCTGGGTCACTTGGCAGCTTTGTTTTAATTCTCCAAGAAGCCCCACACTGCTGTCTAAAAGGGCTGCTCCCGTCTTCACCCACACCACAGTGAATGAGCACTCTTTCTCCCCAAACCCTGACCTGTTCGAGATGTTTCCATATGGCTCACTCTCTCTGGTGTGAGGTGGTCTTTCCCTTGGTTGGGATTTGCATTTCCGTGATGCAACTTTTTTTTTTTCATGGACCTGTTGGTCATCTGTTTGCCTCCTTTGGGAAAGTGTCTGTTTAATTTTCGACCTATTTTTTTTTCATACTCAAAATTTAAAAGAAGAAGAGGAATACTGGTAGAAGGACGAGGAAGATGAATGAGCAAGCAGGGAGAAGCACGCCTCCACAGGGCCCACCTGCCTCCAGTCAGTCACAACTCATAGCCTGGAATCCAAGGCCCACAGATTTGGATTTCACTGCAGGAGAAGCAGTTAAAACTCCCCCAAGCCATGTAGCTAAGATGCAGGTATCCAGTGTGAGAGAGGTGCCTGTGTCTGGGAAAGTCAGTGAGGCACTGAGTGTCTGAACCCCAAGATGCAGTTCTGGAGGCAGAGTGGGAGGGGCGGGGAGGCAGGAGCTAACTAGCTGGTCAACACTAGGAGCCCCCTTTTCTAAACTTAACACTGACCCTTGCAATTTCCTACTCCAGCTCACTGACTCCAAGGTAAACCAGCACAAGTCCTCGGGGGCTATGTTGAGTAGAAGGCCCCACATACATCCACAACCCTGCCATGCAGCCCAGCTGACTACAACCCAGGATATGATCTAGTGTTCTCTTCCACAGCACCATTTATAATAGAAACAGGAGGAAAGAAGGGAGGGAGAGAACTGACCTAGAGGTCCTTCAACAGGAAGATGGACAAATAAAAGGTGGGCTATTCAAACATGGGTGGAAATGAATAAACGAAAGCCTGTGTCAACCCTGGAGGCAGGGCATGGAGAAAGCAGGGAGCCATGGTAAAGACATGCTGTGTAATACCGTCTGTGAGGAGACCAAACTAACCAAAACTAAATCGTTTCCCTTCACACATGTTTATCACCGGCATGTGGTGAAGCAACTAAAATCAGCAAAAACATACAAATGAGGGAATGGTGAGCCCCAAATTTAGATGGCCTTCACGGGGGCTTAGGATAGGGTGGGGCAGGGGGAGCAACAGGACTAGATACCTGGGTAACTGGAAGGTGGTAGGGATACTCTGTTCCCCCACTGGGTTGTGGAGCAAAGACAGTCATTTTACTATTACATCTTGCATTATGGGTGCATGTGACATGGATTCTTGCTGCATTACTCAGATACTCCCATTTTTTTAATTTCAGTCACATAGAATGTTGGCATCAGGCAGGGCTGCTCTTGAATCCTAGTTTTCTCTTTAAGCTTCTGGGACCTTGGGTGTGTCTTCTGACCTCTATGACTGCATGAACTTGAGTGTGTCTCCGGATCTCTGTGTGACCTTGGATGTGCCACCCGACCTCTTGGAGCTTTCGCTGTTTTCTCTGGGCGGTGGGGAAAATAACAATTAGCTCCAAGGTGCTGGTGCACCATGCCTAGTTCATACCAGATGCTCGATAAATGATCATTGACACTGGGTCAGGAATAATTTTCAGGATGCCTGTTTTTAAAGCTATTTGTGAAGGGAGGTCCAGGGCACTGGGATGTCTGTTAGATGCTGAGCTACAATGTCTAAAAATTGAATGAATGAGCGAGTGAGTGAACAACAGAGAGAATTCACCTGGTCTTTTCCTGCCCTCACACCTCCCCCAAAGGACTTCTGAAACTCACATTATCTGTTTAGCACTGTAGTCGTCTAAAACCAAATTTAAAATACAATCTTCACACTTACCTAGATTTTTTGAAGCAGTCAGCTAGTCAGTTTGGCCCCAGGAAGTGAGGATTTCTCCCTCCAGCCAGATGGATGCTCACACAGGTCCCCATGGGACCTGTCACGGCAGGTGGAGGTTGCTCCTGAGGGGGCAACTGCCAGTGGGGGAGAGGGCTGTCAGGCGGGCGGGGGGAGACACCCCCAGACACCTGTGTCTATGGACACATCACCATTGAGTCTGTAGGTATTTCCCTTGGCCTTCAAGTCTTGACATTTGTCTCACATACAATGATGGTCTAGAATTTGAGGAAATAAAGTAGATTTCCAAACCCTGAGAGAGGGAGAGATTGATATTTTTAGACTTTGTGAGAATCTCTGCCAGTTTTTTATTTTTTTTTTCTATTTCAGTCTAGATTTGGGAGAGGGAATTAGTTATCAATCAAGGACAGAACTGTGTGTTTCGTGCTGTATGATCTTATTCAAGCCTTGGTGCAATCTTGAGCCAGCATCATGTCTAGCCTTAGGCATCCCCATTATAAAATGGGGGTAACAATTACTCTTGCTTACCTCACATGGGTGATAGAAAGATAAAGCAAAATCCTGCATCTACTAGTGAATGTAGAACTATGCTGTCCTACATAATACAGAGAAAGGATTCTATATTTGGAGCTGAGGTGCCTTTTTTTTTTTTAATTATAGTTAGTTATGTTATTTTGTTCTTTATTTTATTTATTTCTTTATTTTTATTCTTTAAATCACTACCTCAGTAAACAGTTCTTGGGATACCTCTTCTTCCCTCCTCCCTCTGGTGCCCCCCCCCCATTCTCTCAAACCCCACTCTTTGTTGTTTATTAGTCTATGCTAAGTCCATTAGTCTCTTTCTTTCCTGTGGCAGTGTCCTTTCACTGGGTGAGGGACTGTGTTGTTGGAATCAGGTGAACCTGGCTGGTAGGTTTTCAGTCTTAAGATTGCATTGGGCGGCCAGTCTATATTTGTGGTCTGTCCATGCTCTCTCTTTGGAGGCTGACTTCTCCAATCCCATCTCTGTTGTTTTGCTGCTTTATCTTATCGTTCTGGCATCAGATTTAGGGGGTCTCACCCCCTGCCAACGTCAGTGAAGAAGTTTCTCTATGGATACAGGCATCTGTGAGTGGCCATTGTAGATCATCTCCTCTGTCTCACTTTGTAGCCCTGCTGTGGGCCCGATGCCCCCAGTTCTTGGCCCTCCTCTCCTCTCCTGTAGTGTGGCGAGGGACGCCTTGAACTTCTAAAAGGAGAGACACCTTGACAGATAGTTTGCTTTGAGTTCACCAAATACATACGAGGCACCTCCCCCCAGGCAGTTTGTGAGCACTCTGCGAACATTAACTCACCTGGGTCCTTCAACCATCCTTTGAACTAGGTGTCCCATGATCACCCTGTTAGGCAGGTGGGAAAGGCTAGGAGAACCTAGGTCAGCTGCTGGAATTTCTTGTCCATGTGAGGAGACCCAGGCCACCTCGGCCTCCTTGTCCATTTTTACCCCCTTCACTCCACCCACATTCACCACATGCCGGGCACTGTCCTGGGAAGTGGAGTGAGCAGTGAACAATCACAGAGCTGGTGTCAGTGTGGGTGACGGACCACATGTAATTTCTCATGTAAGAGCTCCAAGGGGCCACTGCCGGGGGAGAAAAAAGCAGGTATCAAGTCGGTGGGACAAAATGCCACAGACTGGGCAGCTTGTCAACAACAGGAGTTTATCTCCCAGTTCTGAAGGGTAGAAGTTAGAGATCGGTGTGCCAACACAGCTGTGTGAGGACTGGCTTCCATTGCAGACCCCTGGCCTCTTGCTGTGTCCCTAAGGAGCAAAGAGAAGGCAAGAGTAGTGTGGTTCCTTGCCTTAGGAACTAATCCCACCCTGGAAACTCCACCATCATGGCTTCATTCCCTCCCAAAGGTCCCCCAACTACTACTGTCACCTTGGAGGTAGGGACTCAATAATGAATGGGGGAGCACAAACAAACAGGGCAGGGGAAGGAGTGTGACTTTGGGGGCAATGGTGTCACCTTCTAGATGCGGAGGCCCACCTTGCCTGCTTTAAGCAGGAGGTAATCAATAAGCAGCTGAGGTGGAAGAGGTGAGTGAGCTGTGAGGGGCTCTCCCACGGTGAACTGGTGATAGCCTTGATTGGTTCCTGGCACTTACTTCAGATCTCAATTTAGTGCACTCACCTTTGTTTCCAGCCATGCAGGCCTCTAGCGATAAGTTGAAAGTCAGGGCAGAAACAGATCCGGTACAAAGGAAGTGTGAGGCAAAGGTATAATTATTCGTATTAATAAATGATTTTTAATGAGCCCCTCCCTGGTGCCAGACACACAATGCAAAAGGCAAGTGTGTGTGTGTTCTCCTCACCCCTGTTCCCACAGCCGGAGCAGAGGCCCAGGGTGACTTGTGGGGCCATTTACCAGGGAGTGGCCGGAGGACCAGAGGAACTGCGTCTCCCTGACTCCAAACTCCATGACTTGTCACTAACCCCTGGCTGTCGCTGGGTGTTATTATCCATACTTATTTACTCAACAAACATTCCATGAGTCCCTTCTCACTTCTAGGTGTGTTATCGGGTGCTGGGGGCCTGGAGAATGATAAGGCAGGTGAGGTCTCTGTCCACATCTAGGTGGGGGCAGAGGAGGACACATTTGAGGAGGACTGAAGAGGACTGAGGACTCTCCCCAAGGGGTGGGAGGAAGCTGGGTTTCAAAGACCTCAGGGGAACCTCTAACAAAGGCAAAGAAGTTGAGTGATAAACAAGTTAGGGGTGCTCTCCAAGCCCCAGGGAAGGGGCCTGATGAGTCCTGAAAAAGGGGACAGTGTATAAGGTGAGATAAGAGAAGAGGCCTGGTCCCCAGCCTGCAGGCCCACCAGACTATGTGAGCACCCATCACCACGTGCTGAGCACCGGGATGTGCCTGACCTGGGCTCACAGGTGATAGCTTTGCCAGAAACTGTTTACACAGCATTGGAGCTTGCTAACGAGGACTTATCAGTGTGGTTTTGAAACTCACTTAGAAGACAAGCATGAAAAAAAGAAAAGAGC
>PVHY01026200.1:0-17558 GCA_004024945.1 Uropsilus gracilis
AATAGCTGGGCGTGGTGGTGCGTGCCTGTAATCCCAGCTACCTGGGAGGCTGAGGCTGGGGATGGCTTGAGTCTGTGGTACCCCAGGCAACGAGAGCCTGCGGTTCCACGGGCAAAAATAGCGAGACCTAGTCTCAAAAAAAAAAAAAGAAAAAGAAAATGACTAGATCAGGTGCCCAGAGCTGGTCCAGCTGTGGCCAGGAATCATATGGAAGAAAATGTGACTACCCAGGTGGTGAGGGTTAGGGGTGGGACAGCAGTTTCCTTTGACTTGTCTGGTAGCTTCCACTGCCATTTGTGGCCTCCAGTCCAGAGTGTGCATCACCAGCCAGGCAGTATGGGGTGAGGGGTGCTGAGCTGGCTTGTGGGACCAGCTGTTTGACAGTGGTCAAGTACAGGGTAGGACCAGAGAAATCCAGGCATCCTCTCATCGTTCCCTCTTTGCAAGGGGGAGTGAGTCGTTCGGTCAGCAAATCTGACTGCCCGAGGCTCTGCCTGCACCAGGGCAGCTGCAGTCTCCATGAACTGCAGGACCATCTGCTGTTTATTCTTTGTGCTTTTCCAGGGAGGTTTCCAAGCTCCCAACATCCTGAGTCATGTGGCCCTCAGGTTGGGATTTCTCTGTGAGCTGCCTGTTGACTTTGTTCCTCAGGGTCTTGGGCTTGCCGCTCTGCTTGCCAGGCCGCTCCCTCCCCCCAGCTGCGAGTTACGTGGTAAGGGGAGGAATGTCTTTCCGAGTCCGACCTGGTCTCTGGATCTGTCCATGGCCTTCTTCTATCCCTATCAGGGGCATCCCAAGTCACCAATCGGGAGAACATCCAGAAAGCCATCAGCCGCCTGGACGAGGACCTGTCCACCCTGGGGCAGATGAGCAAACTCTCCGAGAGCCTCGGTTTCCCCCACCAGGTCTGTGCCCTCATCTTGAGACTAGGAGAGTGGGAGTGCCCGACTCTGAGGAGAAGATAACAAAACTTATCATCTCTTTGAGGCTGGCGACGTTCCTGTCACTGAGCTAAGTAGGGAATGCAGCTTCACCTTAAGTGAAGGGAGTCATGTGTTCCAGCCTGAGGTTGAGAACACAGCTTCCTCCCCAGAGAGGGAGGAAAGAGGGCCCACACCTTGGGAGGTGGGGGAGGTAGTTCCATTTTCTGTGAGGAGTCAGGTAGGCCCCATGTGCACCCCCAGGGTAGGAACAGGCTGTGGAGAGATGTCAGGGCCTGAGACTGGGTCCTTGTCCTGCAGAGTCTGGATGATGCTCTACGGGATCTCTCAGCTGCCATGCACCGGGACCTGTCAGAGAAGCAGGCACTGTGCTACGCGCTTTCCTTCCCCCCCACCAAGCTGGAGCTTTGTACCACGAGACCTGAGGGCACTGACTCCTTCATCTTCGAGTTCCCCCACCCTGACGCCCGCCTCGGCTTTGAGCAGGCCTTTGATGAGGCCAAGAGGAAGCTGGGTAAGCCATGGCCCTTGCTGGCACCTGCCTCCCAGAACCTCAGTGCAGTAGGCAGTGCCCTAAAGCTGACTGACATGGTGTCAGGGACCAGAAATCGCGGGATTGCCAGGTGCTGTGGGAGGGTGCGCTGAGACTCTGCAGCGAAGCAGCGGGTTCCCCAGGGTCTCCTGGTAGGGAGGAGATTCCATAGATAGGGTCAGTTTGGGGCAGAGGCCTCCCATCCAGAACCCCCTCTTCACACACACACACACACACACTCTGAGCTGGCCTGACTCAGGGAAAGCTATTGATTAGAAGATCCTTGGCTACCCTAGTTCCACCTCCCACATGGTTCAGATGGGTAACTTGAGGTCAGGGACAAGCAAGTTATAATCCACAGCCACCTCATTATCCCTAGAGAGACCCTGAGGGGCTATGGAAGAAAGGAAATGGACAAAGTCAGGACCAGGGTGAGATGGATGCTAAACAGTGTCTGTCTGTCCATCCATTCCCATTACAGCATCCAGCAAAAGTTGTCTAGACCCTGAGTTCCTGAAGGCCATCCCCATAATGAAAACTCGCAGCGGAATGCAGGTGTGTGCGTGCACCTGGGTCATGTGGGTGCATGTATTCAAAGGCAGTGTGTGTGGCTATATGATTGTCTTATGTACATTACCTACAAGTCTTGAACCTCTCAATTGCTTCCTGCGTCTTTGAGTCATAACTCTCTACAAATGCACATAGCTGTGGTCATACCTGCATCTGCATGTGAACAAAGGTTTTACGAGTGATGGAGGGGGCTTATGTGTTCTATGAATGCACACATATGGACAGAAGTTGCCATTTTCACACTTGTTGCCGGCTTGTACACTCTGTGGTGTTCTGGGTGTGTGGATGCCTATCACATGGATATGCATTTGATGAGTAAAAAGTAGCATGTGCACTCTGTGTGTGTACACACAGCAAAGGGTTGTGTGGGGAATTCATCCCACCCATTCAGGCCTCTCTCCCACCTTCCTAGTTCTGCTAGACTTCCTGGAAATCAGTGGGAAGGGTGGGAAGTGCTGGCAGCAGTTCTTCTGGTAATCTTCCCCTTCCCTTGGCGCCTTCTGCAGTTCTCATGCGCAACTCCAACCCTGAGCAGCTACCCCGAGCCCACGCCGGAGGTGTGGGTGTGCAACAGCGATGGCTACGTAGGTCAGGTGTGCCTGCTGAGCCTGCGCGCGGAGCCGGACGTGGAGGCATGCATCGCCGTCTGCTCAGCTCGCATCCTCTGCATCGGGGCAGTGCCTGGCCTACAGCGCCGCTGCCGGTGAGGCCCCTGCAGCAGACAGAGCTGCGGGACGGGGGAAAGCTTCCCTGTGCCCCTGTCACCTACACATACTGAGCCCCCCACCTCTGTCCTCCCCCTACCCCTACCCCGGTCTTGTGGGCCTGGGGTGAGGACGGGCCAGGGGGCAGCCGGAGCATTGCTTCCAGCAGCTTTCATGCCCACTGCTTGGTCTCCCAGTGAGCAGCCTCCGTCGCTGAGCAATCCCGTGGAGACGGCACCTGAGCCTGCTGGACCGGAACTGGACGTTGAAGCCGTTGACGAGGAAGCAGCGACCCTGGCAGAGCGGGGGCCTCAGCCCTGCCTGCACATCTCCATCGCAGGCTCAGGCCTGGAGATGGCAGCAGGCCTCTCCGAGGGTGACTCCCGCCCAGAACTGGTGCCCTTTGACAGTGACTCTGATGATGAGTCTTCACCCAGCCCATCGGGGACACTGCAGAGCCAGGCTAGCCGTTCCACCATCTCCTCCAGCTTTGGCAGTGAGTGCCCGACTTGGGGCTGTAAAGCAGGATGGCCTGCCCAGAGGAGGGGGCAGCCTAGCTGGTACTGACGGGTGAGGAGGGATCAGCGTAGACAGAGGTGTGGTATCAAAACTGTTAGCACAGGCCGGGCACGGTGACTCGTGCCTGTAAGCTTCAGCCTACGAAGCGGCCGGGGCTAGGGATCGCGGTTCGAGTCCCGCCTGGGGCCCGTAGCGAGACCTAGTTCCAAAAAAATAGCTGGGCGTGGTGGCGTGCGCCTGTAATTCCAGCTATCTGGGAAGCTGAGGCTGGGGATGGCTTGAGTCTGTGGTACCCCGGGCAACGAGAGCCTGCACTTCCACAGGCAAAGATAGTGAGACCTAGTCTCATTTAAAAAAAAAAAAAAAAAAAAAAACTCTTAGCACAGATAGTAGCAACCAGCAAACTGGATGGGGCCTATGATACCCAGGACCCTGAAGGCAGTGGGATATTTAAGCCAGGACCTTGAATTCTGGGTTCAGGAAGATGGAGTTCAGGTCAGTGGTCAGTCCCTTTGGTTCGTGGTGTGGCTGCAGACTGGAGAGGGCCAGGCACTTGTACTGAGTTGTCAGTAAGCAGGTGAGCAAGTTCTGAGATGATGCAGAGTCTCAGGGACAGACAGGGTCATAGCCAGGAGGATGGCATTGAGCGGAGGCCAAGGCCTAGAAGGATGTCAGGTCTCCAGCCTGGCAGACAGGAATGGAGACAGAGATCCTTGTCTCCCTCAGATGAGGAGACCCCAAGCTCTAAGGAGGCCACAGCAGAGACGACCAGTTCAGAAGAAGAGCAAGAGCCTGGCTTCCTGCCACTGTCCAGCGCTTTTGGGCCCGGAGGGCCCTGTGGCACCAGCCCAATGGATGGCAGTGCCCTTCGCCGCTCTAGCCGTGGCTCCTTCACCCGGGGCAGCCTCGAGGACCTGCTGAACATTGACCATGAGGCCTACCAGAGCTCCGTGTGGCTGGGCACTGAGGATGGCTGGTAGGGACTGGGGCAAGGATGGGGACACAATGCCAGAACCCTAAGCTCACCGCTTAGGAAATCATATGGCATATGGTAGAAGCAGGAGGGCTTTGGGTCGTGTCTTAGGGGTACTGCCAGTCAGCACTGCCAGTGTGTGGGACACCAATAAGGAGGCCGTGGGAACTAAGTACCAGGGGCTGGCACCTGGTATGGAGGAGATGGTGGTGGAGGGATGAGTTCAGGGACTGGTGTGCCCAAGCCTTTGTCATCAGTGTACACCCCTGATCCACAGTGTCCATGTGTACCAGTCCTCCGACAGCATCCGTGATCGCAGGAACAGCATGAAGCTCCAGCACTCGGCTTCTGTGACCTGCATCCTGTAAGGCCCCCTGGGTGGCCCTTCCTGTGCAGAGTCTTTCTCTGCAGCTGCACACACAGGCTTCCTGTTCACCCGGGGTCCCTGCTCTAATAGCCCCTTCTCTCTCTGGAGGGGAGGCCAGAAGCCTGGCCCTAAGCAGCCTGGTCCTCGGCTAGCTGTGACCTTCCGTGCATGTGACCTTGGGCAAATCATTACCCCTTCTTAGACTCAGATGTGAACCTGGAAAACAGAAGGGTAGGAGGAGGTGGTTTCTTGGGAACCATGACCATTCTGCCTGATGCCCCTGGTGACCTACTTAGGCCTTCTGAAGTCCCTGACTCCTTTTCACCTTGCCTAGGTATCTGAATAACCAGGTGTTTGTATCTCTGGCCAATGGAGAACTGGTGGTTTACCAAAGAGAAGCAGGTGGGTGTTCCCCCTCCCCCAGCCCTCTTGCCCCTTGCTGGGCTTGGAGCGCTCTTCTGAGCAAGGCCAGGCCACAGGGCCATAAACTTGGAGACGGGATTCTGGCACCTCTCAGGCCCTCTCTGCGTTTCAGTGTCCTCATTTATAAAGGGGACTGTTCGCACTCATGCCAGGGGTGGGTGAGGTTCCAATGTAATTACTAGACTGAACTTACTCTTTTTCTTTACCCTACTCCCATTGCAGGCCGTTTCTGGGACCCCCAGAACTTCAAATCGGTGACCCTGGGTGCTCAAGGGAGCCCCATCACCAAGATGGTGTCTGTGGGTGGGCGGTTGTGGTGTGGCTGCCAGAACCGAGTCCTTGTCCTGAGCCCTGACACGCTGCAGCTGGAGGTAGCACGGGGGTGTGGGAAGGAATCGGTAACTAGGGTGAGCCAGACTTTTAGGAGAGGGACATGAGTCCATGGGAGCCATAATTAGTCTTAGGACCCATGAGGCTTTGAAATTTTCTGATCATTAAATCACTTAAGTTTCAGGGGGCGAGGGCACTTCCATCTTAACTCCTAAGGATTAAGTGGGGCGGCTCCAGTGAAACTAAACTTTGAAAGGTTAATCATCCAGACCAAGGAGGAAAGCTGCCTTTGTTGTCAATCTGAATGAGCTTCCTGGAGGGGGCTGTTAGGAGTTACAAGGAGGGAGGGATGGACTCTGGTGAAGCACAGGGCAGGGAGGAGCTGGGGAAGGCATGTCTGCCTGTCACTCATGCTTTGTTTCTCCCCCACCAGCACACGTTCTATGTGGGGCAGGATTCCAGCCGCAACGTGGCCTGCATGGTGGACTCCAGCCTGGGGGTGTGGGTAACGCTGAAAGGCAGTGCCCACGTGTGTCTCTACCATCCAGAGACTTTTGAGCAGTTGGCAGAGGTTGATGTCACCCCTCCTGTGCACAGGATGCTGGCAGGTAATGGCCTCCATCCACCACTGTTCTTACCCCCCCACCCCCAGCCCTTCTGCCCCACCATTGAGGAGTCTGAGCCGGTGCCACGATGAGCCCCAGCTCTGGTCTGTCTCCCACCACAGGCTCGGATGCCATCATCCGGCAGCACAAGGCTGCCTGCCTGAGGATCACAGCGCTGCTAGTGTGTGGAGAGCTGCTGTGGGTGGGCACCAGTGCCGGTGTTGTGCTCACCATGCCCACCTCACCCAGTACGGTCAGCTGCCCACGTGCACCCCTCAACCCTGCTGGTCTCGGGCAGGGACACACTGGCCATGTTCGCTTCCTGGCTGCAGTACAGCTGCCAGATGGTTTCAATCTGCTCTGCCCCACCCCACCACCTACCCAGGACACAGGTGGGTCTGCACTCCTCCCCCATCTAAAAGCTGCTGCACTCTGGGTTTAGGGCCCCGTCTTCCCCCCCCCCCCCGCCTTCCCCGTGCTGCCAGAGGGGCTCAAGAGGGAGGGAAAGTATGTTGCAGACCTAGGAGTGTCATAGCTTACAGCAAATAGGCCATAGAAACGCCAAAATGAAACCTTCTAGGATATGGACGGGAGGGAGGGCAAGAAGGGAGGGTATGTCACCTTGAGTGAGAATATGCCGCAGGAGAGGACATACCCAGCAGAAAGTGAAAATTATATATAGGGCAGGAAGTGAATCTGGAAGTGATGTGTAGAACAGGAAATAGAAATAGCATCGGAAAAAGGAACCTAGAGTGGCATATAGAACAAGAAATGGACTCTGAGACTTAGTGAGACTTACGCCGAAGTGATAACTGCACCAGGGAGGCCACGGTGAGCCAAGTCTTATTTGTCAGAGCTGTGGGAACCAGCAGGAAAGCCTGGGGCTCAGCTCGGTCTGGGGTCCAGGTAGACATAAGTTATCTGGGAATGGACTATGGGAAGTAGAAGGGAGTATTGGAGGTCACTCTGTGCGCAGTAGCCAAGAGAGCAGAGGGTGGCCCTGGCCGGTTATATCACTCGACTAGCAAATGTGCACAGGAGGTAAGAAATCTCATTGCCAGGAAGTGGGCATTTTTTTTCCAGATAGGAAATTCTTGGCTGACAGGAAGTGGGACCCTCCGTAGGAAGTGTACACAGCTTTCTTCCTGTCATCTGGGGAAAGGGAACTAGGCCATGGTTGGGCAGTGATGTCACCAGTTCCCCCCCCCCACTAGGCTAATAGACTCCTCCCTCTGCTCTCCAGGCCCTGAGAAGCTGCCATCACTGGACCACCGGGACTCCCCTCGGCACCGAGGTCCTGCCTCTGCCAGGCCTAAAATGCTGGTTATCAGCGGAGGTGATGGCTATGAGGACTTCCGACTTAGCAGCGGGGGCGGAGGCAGCAGTGAGACTGTGGGCCGAGATGACAGCACAAACCACCTCCTCCTATGGAGGGTGTGACCCTATCCACTGTGACCCAGGATGTGCCCACCCGCCTGCCCTCAGCCTGCTTGCCTCTTCCTAGCCCACATACAGACTGTGACCAGGGGTGTCTGACCAGGGGTACACCTGTGCCTGTCTGGGCTCCCTCTCAGCCTCTCTGAAGCATTTTTGACGGACACCTGCTGGCCAGTCAGGCCCAGGCCTTTCCCAACCCTCCAGCTGCTCTGGTGCCTCCAGTCATGACAGGGGTAGGGGAAGAAGGGCACGTGGGCTGCTGAGGATCTCTGTCCCTGGAGCTTCTACCAAAGACACGGCCGGGCCTGGACCCCAGGGGGCTGGGGAGGGCCATGTGCAATATTTGGAGGGTTTTCTAGGGGCAGTGGGAGGACTGGGGGATGATATCCTTTCCCATGTACAGTATTTATGTTCCTTTTTAGATGTGTACCTTCCCAAGCACTTATTTATGCAATGACCTGGGACAGGGGGTGACTTGAAAAAATGACAGAAAAAAAAAAATACCCTCTCCCTAGCCTGGGAGCCACCCTAGACCCTAACCAAGCCTTCTGGAGGGATCAGTCCCCCTTGTTACACATGTGCACCCCTGTGCACACACACACTGCATGTTCAGGGCACTAAACATGGCCTCTTAACACTTTCCTGCCTTGTCCTAACTGGACTGCCCTCCAGTATCCAGAGCCAAGGACCAAATCCCCCAGTCATCCAGGATGAGGTGGTGATTATTGGGGCGCTGTGATTCCCTTCTAGGGGGCTTGGCATTTCCTAGCTTGTTAGCAGTGCCTTTTGCAGTTTCATGATTTGGGGACCCTGCTGAGGCCAGGGACAAGGCTCTCTCCTGGCCTAAGCAGGAAAGAGAAAGGGCCCTAGCTCTCCTGGCACTCACCCCCCAGCACCCACCCCTGTGTCTCATGCACTGGCATATGGCCACCTTGGGAGGGGGCACTGGAAGCCCCCCCACTCTGACCACTGATGCACTCTCTTCACATCCTCCTGCCAAGGGCAGCCTCACTAGGAAGGACACCCAAAACCAAGGGGCGGTGGCCTCTTCACCTGAAAGTCTCTACTTTAGGGCAGCCTACCCTCACCCCCTTGCTTCTTCAGCTGCAACTCCAAAGGTCTGGTTTCAGGTGGGGTTTGTTTTATTCTGTTTGATTCTGTTTTTGTTTGGGGTGGGTGGGTCATTGCGGTCTTAGGTATGTTTCTCTTGCTACCAGTCATGTATAACTTTCGTTGAATGATGAAGTTTAAAGAGTCAATAAATAGAAACAGCAGACTTCTCTTTGGAGGCCTTTGTGGCCTAATCTCAGGGGTCCCCAGCTTTACAGACCCCCTGACTTCCGCTCCCCTGGGCAGAAGGGTGACTTTGGAGATTCTTAAGCATGTAGGGATGGTAAGGCTGCCACTGACTGCTGGGTTCTTCCCGGCTGGCTTCCCCCCTCTCTAGGCTGTAGTTTCCTCATCAGGACAGCAGGGGTTTTGCTAGTCTTCTGTTTTATAACCAGAGCTCTGTGTTCAAATCCTGTACAGTTACCTCTGTAGAGAGGATAACACAAGTTACGTGTGTGCCAGTCCACATTCTGAGGCTCACTTCGGTTTCTGAGTTAGTGAATCTGGGACGGAGCTTGGGAATCAGAAGCTGACATGAGCAGCAAGTGTAACACTAGGCAAACAGTGAGACTGCATCCAGCACCACAGGAAGCAGTGTTCACCAGCTCAGCCTCATGTGAGACTGGGAGATCTGACACAGACCAAGGTAAGATCACATTTTGCAGCAGTGGTAGAACCCAAGTCTGCTGATGTTGGCCCAAAGGAGTATGTCATTAAGTCAGACACAAGAATGCAAAGGCCTAAGACCCAGGCCAGAGCTCTTCCCTCTCAAGATACACCTGCAGGCCTCTGATGCTGAGTTAGCACTGGAGATAGGCAGGCAGATTGGCCTCAGCTCAGCAGAACATTCTCCAACCTAAATGACTTTAAGATGTGACAAAAATCAGTTGCTAAAGGGTAGTGCAGGCTCCTACTTTGCAAACTGGCATACACATATCTCAGGGATCTGCTGGGCTCCCAGTTCTACAGGACGTGCAAGGAACATCTCTTTCCAGCATCATTTTCTTGGTCCTAAGAAGAGACTTTATTACACATATCAGAATAAAGGCAACATGTATGTGGAATTTATAACAAAGCGTTTGAAGTAGGAGCACAAGCTTTGTGCTCCTTGAAGCTGAACAGAAATCTTGATTTGCTGCTGATTAGCTATGTGTCTTGCAAGCATCCTGTTTGTGATGCTAATTGTAGTGCAAGTTCTTTATTGGCTCTAGCAGTTACACAGACACATCAGGCAGGGCAGGCCAGGGCCTGGGGGGCTGAGAGGAAGGTTAGCCCCCCCCCCCAAACCCCCCCAGGAATCTTCACACTCTCTCTGGCCTCTTTCTCTGCTTGCCTTCATGCTCTCATTCTTGTGCTCATGCTCTCTTTTCTCCTCTCCCATGCTCTCTGTGCTCCCCCAGGGAAATGCCATCCTTTGATCCTTGTGTGCACATGCACACATCCAATTGACTGCACAATCATGGGGAGATCACAATACCACAGGTGCTGGTTATACAGGCTAATGGAGGATAAAGCCTGACCAACTCATCTGCCTAACACCATGTGACTTTGAGTTTGAACCTCCCCATTTCCTCATCTATAAAATGAGCCTGATAACGCCCCCTCCCCCACTTCCAAGGACAGTTGCCTGATGTGCACAGGTCTAATCACTGCAGATTCTTCCCCCTGGAGATAAAAAGGGACCCAATCTGTGGAGGCATGAACTGGCAACAACTTAGTGACCCAGGCCTTGGAGCCAGATCTTAGGAACACTGGCCTCTCCACTTGAGGCTCTACCTCCTTCCTTGCTGCTTCACAGCTTCTACCTGGGCACCTCTTCTCTACTCTGGGCCTGTACAGACTTCAACTGAGCACTGTACTCGGTCCTCATCATTCCCCTGTGCAAGTAGGAAGAACCTGATCCAGCCTGCTGTTCGTTGGAAGGTGCTCCAGGCCCCATCAACATGGTCCTGGGCTCAGCACCCTGGACCAGTCAGCTGTGAGCAGGGAGGTCCTGCTATAAGGTTGTCCAGACCCACTCCCAGGTGAGAGTCCTGAAAGTACTAGCTCCTCTAAAGTGTGATTCTCAGCCTAGTTGCACATTTTAATCACTATTAAATCAGAAATGAGTGAGACCTAGGTATCAGTATTTTCCTTTCTTCTTTTTTTTTTTTTTTTGAGACTAGGTTTCACTATTTTTGCCCGTGGAACCGCAGGCACACATTGCCCGGAGTACCACAGACTCAAGCAATCCCCAGCCTCAGCTTCCCAGGTAGCTGGGATTACAGGTGCACGCTATGACGCCCAGCTATTTTTTGGGACTAGGTCTCACTACGTGCCCCCAGCGGGACTCGAACCATGATCTCTGGCCCAGGTCGTGGCTTCCTAGACTGTCACCTACAGGCATGTGCCACCATGCCCAGCTATCAGTATTCTCTAAGGAATTTTTTTCACTCTAGTACAATATTTGCACTGAAAAGTCCACAAATCGTTAGTGTGTAGCCTGATGGATTTTCATAAAGGGAACAAATTCAGGTCAAGGAACAGAACATTTCACCACCCTAAAAACTGCCCAATGACTTTTTACCCTAAAAGCAAATTCATCACCCTAAAAACTCCCTCAGTCTATCCTCCAAAGGTCACCACTATCCTGACCTCTGACACCATGGGCTTGGCCAGCCAAGGTGGAGAAACTTCCTCTAGAGATTGCACCCATGGCCTCTAGATTCCTCCCACCCCAGTGGGAGGAAGTGGCTCCTGGGTTTAGTGTAAGAGAAAACAATTTGAGTCAAGGTGAGGAGGGTGGAAGAGCCTAGAACACTGGGTTTGTCGTGAAGGTGCAGCTGGCGCAGAGGGGGAAGAGGAAGAGGCAGGGAGAAGCCAGATGGTGAACTCAGTGCATAGCAGGAGGGGCTTCATTTTGTGCTTGGCTGCATCCCCCAAACTGCCTGCTGTGGTTGGCGCCGCGGGTGCTCAGTATTTGTTGAATCAAATCTGGAGAATTCATTTGGGATCCACTTCTAGGTCTTGACTGTCACAAAACAACTCTCGCTCCCATTTATTTCCTGCAAGCCTGGAGCAAGGATCTCTCCTATAGTTCCAGGACAATGGTTCGGAAGGTTGGTGTCATGATCCTTTTTCAGATGAGGAAAATGAGTTTCAAAGTTAAATGCCTTCTTCAAGGTCACCGTGGAGCCTGATTCACATGTGATCTGTCCTCCCAGGTCTCTATGCTTGATGGACTAGAAGAATAACTACTTGGGGTGGCTGGAATGAAACCAGATGCAAATCAGGCACGCGAAACAAAGCAGGGAGAGAGAAGCTGCTATTTAAACCTGGCACTCTCTGGGTTCTTCCCCTGTGCTCACGATTGCAGGACTACTCAAAACAACAACAGGATTTATTTACAAACAAGGAGAAAATCAAGAGTTCCTGAGGCCATGAGTGTCCAGTTATCTTACCCCAGTTTCTGTCCAGTTTGAAAATCCTAAATCGCTTCTTCTTGCCACCCCAGACCTAAACAAGCATTTACAAAAAAGCACGTCTCAGATGGAATTTTCTCACCACTCCAAACCCAAAGCAGGCATTTCATAAAATCTAGTTTCCAGCAGATTCAACTTCTTGTCTAGAAGGCACACAGAGTCCAAGTTTTCCAGCATATACAGATTCTAAGTTTCTTCAGCATACACAGATTCCAAGGTTTTCCAGCAAACTATCCTCTCATCAGAGGTCGAAATTCCAGTCTCCAAACCAAAGGCCTGTACTTGAGTTTCTTGTAACTTCTACTCTTCCCCCAGGTGGCTAGATCCTGAGGGGCTGTCATTCAGAGTCAAAGTCTGAAAATTGTACTTTGGGGTCCGAAAACACACAGGGCGGAAGCACAAAACAGTAGTTTTTTCCTTTTGCCATTTCTGCAGGTCTTTTTTTGGTCTCATGCCAAACTCCACCCACCAGGCTGCTTTCCTTGCTTAACCTCAAGGTGTGCATCAACTGGGCAATTTCTCCTTATTGGCACTTCTTCCCAGATGCACCACCGTGTTACAGGAGAACATGAGAGAAATCCACGTTCAGTCACTTAGGAAGAATTTGGCTAGGTCCCTCAGACCAGCCCTGGGTAAGGGTGTCCTGACCCCAGAGAATGGGAGTCAGAGCCAAATGCCATCCCATCTCCAAAGGGAGTCACCAGGTGACCCATTGGGCTTGGGACAAAGAAATGGGTTTACCATCTGCTTCACGGAGAAGATAAGGAACAGAGAGGTAGCTACCCAAGCTCACCCAGCAAGGCAGCACAGAGAATGGGGGTGAGTATGTCCAGGCAAGAAGTTTACTATGTTTGGAGAATGATCACAGGGCTGAACTGGCTGACCTCCAGGGGCCCCAGTGCACACCTCGAATCAGTGGCAGCAGCGTGTAGTTCCAGAAGGTTTGGCAAAGGGAGCAGCAAGTATGACTAAGGCCCTGAGTTAGACCTTCTGGTAGGACCCAGGGAGGAAATTGGGCATCCAGGGATCTGAACTCTAGAGTAAGCCCCCTGCCCTTCCTTAACTGTGTGACCCTCAGCAAGTCTACCCTCTCTGGACCTGAGTGACCTCTGGGTGCCCTTCACATTTCTTGCATGCCTGCCAAACACCAAGTCTCTCCTCTGTCCTCACAGACCTTAAGGCCCAGGCCAGGTTGCAGGAAGCAGCAAGGGGAAGTGCTATTTTGGGCCCTTTATGGCCAGTGAGGAGTCCTGCCTGGCAAAGGCAAGTGAAGGGGTAGATTGCAGGGTGAACTAGGGAAAGAGACAGCAAGCAGGTATCAGATAATTGGGGCCAGAACCCAGATGCCAGGCTGTGGGGAGGACACAGGGTAAACAGGGTTGGGAAGAAGCAAGAACAGACAAGTGTTCTCCAGCCCAGAGTCCTGAAAGAAGCTGGTGGCCCTACATGAGGTCTCAGCGGAGCCTCACAATACTCTGGGTGAGTGAACTTGTGCTCATTTTCTTCACAGTGACACAGCCTAGTAATGGCAGAACTGGGACCTGACTCCTGTTTGTTTAACACCAAGCAAAACCCAACCTCCCAGGTTGGAGATTCCAGACCCAGGCCAGGGTCTGGACCCAAAAGCAGACTGAATCTGGCCCTCAGACCCAGTCAGCCCCAGCTTAGATCCTGCCTGCTCCAGGCCAACCCTCACCGTAAGCCCAGTTCCTCAGAACTAAGCCTACCCTCATTCTAGAACTATATACCGACACAAGAAGGCAGCCCACCTTCCGAAAGGATGTGACCAGCTGCAGATTAACCAAACTCAAAGCACTGAAAGTTAAGTCTGTGTACCTAATACTCCTTCTGCTTTAGTCTTCCCATGTTGGAATGCCAGTGTAGTCAGCAGGGGGGCACCACCATTTCTGGTTCACAAACCCAGAGGCTGACATTTGCTCAGATCCCAAGCCTCTGATCCTGTGGTCATAGATCCCAACCCAGGCAGGTATTAGTGGGACTTGGAACCCAAGCACCTGACTCCAGGTCACCACCCACCATAGTCCATCCCAGCTTCCTAAGGCCTTGTGCTGTGCACCTAGGATGAGGTGCAGGCCTTCTCCTGGGTCACTTCTTTGACTGCACTGAGAGGGTCCCTGAGCTCAGAGCTGTAATGCTAAGGCTCTGTGGGGCCATCTGTGATGCTAAGAGTTTTAAAAGCTTTGAGTCTCAGAGTCCTTTGTTCTCTAGCCTGCGGTTCCCCAAGCCCCATAAAAAGCTGATGTAATTCTCTCCTTGGGCCTCAGCAACTCCTTTCCTGTCTCCTCACCAGGGTGGTAGCTGCTCCCAGACGCTGGGCCAGTCCCACGTGCAGCTCGTTGTGGGCTGGGAGTCAGAGCCAGCAGTAAATAATAATTAGGCTCCCTCATAACCAGGGGGGGTGGGCATGGGGGGGGTGGAATGTGTGCCGCTGTGGCTTTGGGAGACCTGACTCTATGGAGTTGTGCCTTGTAGACCTAAAGTTGCCAAGTTCAGAGTCCCCTGAACCACAGGAGGCACCTGCCTTGACCTCTCCATACCTGATCTACTCCCGGCTCAGGTGGGTTATGCCCACACTTACCACTAAGCGAGGTCAGGCAGCTATCTACCTCCAAAGCAGAACTAGCCTACTAACAGTTTGGCATCCTAACGTTCAGATAGGGAGACTGAATCAGAGAGAGATTGAACCAACATCTCACAGAGAGCTGGTAGAGAAAAGTCTAGACCCTCTGCAGGGTGCCTGATTGATATCTAGAGCTTCTTGAACAATTAGCATATCACCCTTTGGTGTACTGAGCGGCATGTGAAATTTGAACTCTACAACTCGGAACTGGGATATAAAAGGCTCCCTTGCAAAGAAAACATTTGCAGAAACAGAGGGCATCCTGAGCTGCTCAGATCTCCTCACAGGTCCCCATCATGAAGCTTATCTGGGCTCCCTCTAAGGTTT
Source organism: Uropsilus gracilis (assembly GCA_004024945.1). NCBI lineage: Eukaryota > Metazoa > Chordata > Mammalia > Eulipotyphla > Talpidae > Uropsilus > Uropsilus gracilis. Next base: position 14,941 of record PVHY01026200.1, read on the forward strand.
GGATGTAGGTTATGGGGTCCTGGGATCATCCTTATCCCTATCGCTGGGGGTGTCCATGACATATTGAAGGGGTCGGAGCTATCATCCCAGCATCTGTGACCCGGAGTTCCTTTTGCCCTTCCCCCACAGTCTGGCATGGCTCAGGGAAATGGAAACTTCCCCAGCCCCTCCTCCCTCTGTGGGTGTCCATTTCTCCTGGAATCCCCTGGACCCTGGGGACTTGATCTTCCCTAATTTTCCCAGTTCCCTAACCCCATGGCTCAGATTCTATGCCTCTGTCTAGAATTCTTCACCTCTCTCCCAAATCTATGCCTGGCAAACTTATTTACCATCCTCCACCTCTGTTACGGGCTATGATTATTCTAACCCTAGCCAGGACTCTTCCTCTGCGCCCAGCCTGAAGCTGTCCCTGCTGTCCCAGCAGGTCTCGTCCCGGACTTGCTGTCTTGGGAAGGCCACCCGAGACCCCTGAATGGCAATGAATGGGAGAAACTGGCTGCTGAGCTGTGGCCTCTAGCTCTGGTCCACCATATTGCACAACTCCAGGGGGTCCGGATCTACAGAGGCAGGAACACAGTGAGAATAGCAAATAGCGCCCTGGAGTCTGCGCAATTGCGTCCCTAGTCACTACCCTGCTGGGCACCCTGGTGGTTGAGAATCAGTCGAATGCCCCCCCCCCTGCCTCCTCCTTGGCTCTGAGGAAGTTCACGCGTGGCGGATGCCTCAGCCTCCAGCCTCAAGCTTCCCAGCCCCTGGCGTCTTCCTCAGAGCCAGCGCTGAAAGGAAGAAAGAGAAGTGTGTCACCCTACTCTGCAGGAAGAAGGGACTAACTATCCTGGCAGAGTGGGTTGGGGGTGGAGACAGGAAAAGCCTCCTGGAGGAATCTTCCGGTGCCCACCGAATGGGTCTCCTTTATAGACTCTCTTTCATCAGGACTTTCCTCACTAACGAGGTGGGGGTTTCCAGAGGTGCTCCTGAAGCTCATTGACAAGGCAGAGTGAGTTCAATTTCCAAAAGATAAAGGAGACCCAGGAAAGGGTAGTGATGGCCCCAGTTGCACTGGTAATGGTAACGGGACCAGGAGTAGTATCCAAGTCTACAGTCCATCTTGCATTGCGTCCTTCTTGGTTTGGAGCCCAGATGGCCTGATGCAAGAGGCCTACAGGGTTCTGCCGAGTGGTCCACGCAGCCCCCCGCAGTACCCGCGGGGCGCAAGAGATGGCGACGTAGTGCCAAGCAACTCGGCGGCAGAGCACGAGCCCCTGCACCGGCTCACGAGGTGGAGCGGCGGTGGGGGCGGGGGCGCGGGCGGGGGCGCGAGGCCGAACTCTGACGTCGGAGGCGGGGCCAGAGGCCGTGACGCGTGGGGGCGGGGCCGCGCGACTCCGGCCCGGCTGGCGTTTCATTCAAAAGGCGCGCAGACTGCGCGGTTGCCTGTGCGCTCGCGGAGACGGGTCGGGGCGCCGCGTCTGTCGGGGGCATCCGGGCTGCTGGAGCACCGCCGCGCGGCAAGGTAAAGCGGGTTCTCCGCGGCCGGGACCCGGGTCCGCGCCGCCGAGTGGCGCCCCCTGCCTCCGCCGCGTCTCTGAGGAAGTTCGCTCGCGCGGCGAATGCCGCAGCCCCGGCCCCGCGCTTCTCGGCCCCCGCGTCTTCCTCAGAGCCGGCGCTGGTCTTTGAGCCCCCTGCCCCGGGACCTGCGTGTCCTTTGGCCGCGACTCCGGGCCCGGCTGTGCGTCGTGGGAAGCAGCGGCGTAACTTGCAGTTTGAGGAGCCGGCGGGCGGAGGAGACGCCCCCGGCCCGCGAAACTTGGAGATGAGGACCGGGTGCAGGACTGGATCGCGGTGTGTCAGTGCGGCGACGGCGCGGGGCGGCCGGAAGGGGGTCTGGACCGTGTCAGCCCGTGACTGTGAGTGACACGGCGCGTGAGGCGGCCCAGCCGGAGCGAACGTGTGGTGGGGATACTGTTGGTGACGCCGGACCGAACGGGAGACACAGAGGGGCTCTGTGTGTCTGTGACAAGCAGAGTGTGTACGTGTGATTGACCCCGAGTCGCTGCGGGTGACCGTCACCGCACTGAGCGAGACCCCGGGTCACTGGGGTCACTGAGTGTGTGACCAGGACCCTGTCCTGATCGCTTATAAATGTGAGTGTGAAATAGAGAGGACCCCCCCAACTGACTGTGAGAACCAGCTCCCAACCACTGGGACCATGGTGTGCTGTTGGGGTCAGGTGGTATCTGCGTGCATATCGGCCCCTCAGGACAATGAGTCGAGGCAATGAGTAGGGGCCTCAGATACGTGCTGGCAAACGGGGAGACTCCAAAGAGGGGCATGGGGACATGGTTACTCCAGAAGTGTCCCCAAGAAGGCACGCCTCGGGAGCATAGTTTAGTGTTTGGGGAAGGGGGAACCTTGAGTGGTTTGTCCTGACAGTGGGAGAGAGGCCCAGGGCAGGGCAGCACCTGGTGGGGGTGACACCTCCAACTGCATCTGGAGGAGCTCTGAGGTAGCCTCAGGCTCCACCTCCAACACAGACACCCATATTCATTCTCTCTCTCCCCCACCCCCTCCCCCCTCCTCTCTGTCTCTCCCACTCCCTTTCTCCCTTTCTCTCCCTC
>PVHY01026201.1:0-17579 GCA_004024945.1 Uropsilus gracilis
CCAGCATGAATGGATTATTATTGACTAAAGTCTATACTTTATTCAGAATTCTGTAGTTTTTCCTAGACACCCTTTTTCTGTTCCAGGATCCCATGCAGCATGAAATTCAAATTAGTAGTCATGTCTCCTTAGGATCCTCTCTCCTGTGGCAGTTTTTCAGATTTTCTTTGTTTTTGATAACCATGACAGTTTTGAAGAGTACTGGGCAGGTACTTCATAGACTAGTTTTAACTGGAATTTTCCTGGTGTTTTTCTCATGATTAGATTAGGCTCCCATGTTCTAGTGAAAAAGACCACAGAGGTAATGTGGTTACCACACAACGAGGGAGCTTGAATCTACTCAGTTTGTGGGTGTTGATCTTCACCTTGATTGCCAGAGGGGGTGTTTGTCAGGTTCCACCCCCCCCCCCCAAGGTTGCTCTCTCCCCACCATTCCCTATATTCATGCTACCTTCTTATGAGGAAGTTACTGTTGGGGTGGGGTAGCCCCTACTTGAGGACCAGGATATATCTACAGGTATTATTTGGGACACTTCTTGGGAGATAGGTTTATTCCTCCCATATATTTATTTATTCATTTATGTCAGAATCGACTTGTAGCTCTTTATTTATACGTTGGATTGCCATTCAACACAACTTAATTTTGTTGCTTAAAGTGCTCCAGATTTGGTCATTGTAAACCTAGCTGGCTTCTGTGGCCATTCAATGTATCTTTATCTTCTGGTTGTCTTGTGTGGTAAGCACTGCCTTACTTTCCACGCTGCAAAAGGCTCTGTGCTCTTCTCGTATAGTTCCTGTCCCATTCCTGGAATCAATCATTTCTCCAAGAAAAATGTCAGGACCAAGTGTCAATCTTAGGGGACACATGTCTTGCTGGAAGGTGGACCAGAGTATCAGATGGGCAGGAGTAGACTCAACCCTCCCTAGGAGGGTTACTTTCCCAGCAGTAGCAGCCAGAATGGCAAGTCCTTCTCTGAGAAAGTGGTGACTCACCTCCTCCTCAGGTTGTCTCCTCCCTCCCCCTCTTGCTGACAAGACTGTCCCTAAACCAGCTCAGACAGAGGGACCTCACTCAGAAAGTATCTCCACCCATGGGGATAGCAGAGCATGGCCTGTCTCAGGCCAAGTTTCTTTTACCCAAGCATAGCAGAACTTCTCCCCTTCTGTGCACTATTTATAGCTAAAGAAAGTATTAAACAATAGGTTCATTAAAAAAAAATAAACAAGATTACCCTCACAAGCTGGGCATGGTGGCTCATGCCTGTAAGCTTCAGCCTATGAAGCGGCTGGGGCTAGGAATTGTGGTTAGAGTCCCACTCAGGGCAACACAGCGAGACCTAGTCCCAAAAAATAGCTGGGCGTGGTGGCGTGTGCCTGTAATCCCAGCTACCTGGGAAACTGAGAATGGAGATTGCTTGAGTCCGTGGTAACACAGGCAACATGAGCCTGTGGTTCCATGGGCAAAACAGTGAGACCTAGTCTCAAAAAAAGATTCCCCTCACATTTACAGCTCCCAAATTCAAAAATACTACACTAAAACTCGGGTAAAAGTACAAGAGAAGAATAATCTGCATGTGGGAAGTCATTTATCCCAGGCTGGGCTGGGGCAACTTCAGTTTCCTGGATCACAGAGTCTAGCAGCAGAAGGGGTTTCAGAAATAAACATGCTCCACCTGTCATTTTATAGCACTGAGAGGGACTGAGCTCAGGAGTTACACAGTTAATGAGCCCAAGAACTGAGGCTCCCAGATCTTTAGACTTCGGGTCTTTTCACATCCCCACTCTTGCCTCCTTTGCCAGGGGGCACAGAGTGGCAAGATCACACTCTGGGCAGTTTCTCTTGCTACATGAGTACACCTAGGTGAATGTGTCTGAGAATTTTTGAGGGTTTAATCAGGGATTGTTAGCCTCCCCAGACATTTGGATACAGGAATTGTAAGACGGGTATAGAAGTGCATACTCACTTTATTAGGAAGGTAAATCAAAATGAATAGAAAGGTAAGCGGAGAAACTGCTCAAATACAAGTAAGGAAGTGCTTAACAAACATAATTAGACATTTTAACAAAAGTCAGTAATTTTCAGAAAAGTTGTTAGCCTCTTGGTACAATTTCAACATTTTAATTTTAAGTTGTAAAACTAAGTTAAAGAAGATAGATGTTTTTAAATTGTTTTGGTATATCTTCAAAATTACAAAAGTTATACATTAGTCAGTGTTAAAATATACTTTGTGGTTATTTATTTATTTATTTATTTATTTAGAGACTAGGTCTCACTATTTTTTTTATTTTTTATTTATTTATTTTTTTAGACTAGGTCTTGCTATTTTTGCCCGTGGAACCGCAGGCTCTCGTTGCCCGGGGTACCACAGACTCAAGCAATCCCCAGCCTCAGCTTCCCAGGTAGCTGGGATGACAGGCGCGCACCACCACGCCCAGCTATTTTTTTGGAACTAGGTCTTGCTACGGGCCCCCGGCGGGACTCGAACCGCGATCCTTAGCCCCGGCCGCTTCATAGGCTGAAGCTTACAAGCACAAGCCACTGGTCTCGCTATTTTTGCCGCAGGCTCACGTTGCCCAGGGTACCACGGACTCAAGCGATCCCCAGCCTCAGCTTCCCAGGTAGTTGGGATTACAGGTGCGCGCCACCACGCCCTACTATTTTTTTGGAACTAGGTCTCGATACGTTACCGCGAGCAGGACTCGATCCGCCATGCCCGGCCACGGCTTCCTAGACTGCCGTTTACAGGCATGCACCACCAAGCCCAGCCATATTTTGTGATTTAAAAACATGTTGCATGGCCGGGCATGGTGGCTCGTGCCTGTAAGCTTCAGCCTATGAAGCGGCCGGGGCTAGGGATCGCGGTTCGAGTCCCGCCTGGGGCCTTAACGAGACCCAGTTCCAAAAAAATAGCTGGGTGTGGTGGCGCGTGCTTGTAATCCCAGCTACCACAGTCACCCACTGACATCTATTACACCTCTCACAACGCATATTCACTTTACCACTGGTAACTTTTCAGTTCTGTATCAACATCCATTAGTTTATTTATTTGTTTGACCAGGGATTTTAGGGTTTAAATCAGCAACTTTCTATTGTGTTCTTTGGGTTAAACAATAATTAATAATAATTACAATAATTGGGAGCCCTCAGACATGTCTGAGACTTGGACTTCTGCATTTTTATACTACAAACTATTTGAGAAAAAGGATTATCTCTTTTCTACCAACACTCTCCCTACAACAACTCATGAATGAGGTGTTTTCTATGAGCTTTGTATATGCAGAGATGAAAGAGGGCCTTGGAGTTCAGAGAAAGGATTCTGAGCCTGGTGTCACTTGGTGTGGCTGCAATAAAGAGACTAAATTAGCATCAGGCTTCTCTTCACTTGCTCGCTGGGTGACCTTCCTAGGGTACCTGGGATAGCTTGTCTCAGTTTGGAAACTCCTAGGGCAAGGACAAGTGGGTGGCCCAGAACAGCATCTGCAAATAGGTAATTACCATGCTTTTGATGAAGAAGATAGTCTTAGGGACTTTGGGGATTTAGAAATATTCAAATGAAGAACTGTCCTTGAAGATCCTCCCCAGCTGGCTTCTCCAGCAGTTGGCTTCTCCCGGTTCTTTAGCAGAGAGTGGAGGTGTTGAAAGCCTGCTTTCAAGGCCAGTCTAGAGGAATCTCCTCTTGTGAAGGGAAGACAATACATTCCTGCCCATCTGCTTCATGCTTTGGGTTTATATTCTGCCCACTCCACGACCTGAATGTTTTTATTTTGAAATTTTAATCTTTTATGACCTGAATTTTTTTTTTTTTTTGAGACTAGGTCTCGCTATTTTTGCCCGTGGAACCGCAGGCTCTCGTTGCCCATGGTACCACGGACTCAAGCAATTCCCAGCCTCAGCTTCCCAGGTAGCTGGGATTATAGGCGCGTGCCACCACGCCCAGCTATATTTTTTTGGAATTAGGTCTCCCTATGTGCCCCCCGGCAGGACTTGAACAGTGATCACTGGCCCCGGCCGCGGCTTCCTAGGCTGCCGCTTACAGGCATGCGCCACCATGCCCGTCCTATGACCTGAATTTTTAATATGATTCTTTAATTAATAAAATGATCACCTGGGCTTTTTGTATTTGTGCAAACATACATTAATTTTTTGACTCTAATTTGAACAAAGGTTGAACGTGAACATGCTGCATTGTGTTCTGCGACTTGCTTCTTCCCAACAATTAACCCTGCTCCCTTTCTCTGCCAACATACCTAAACATCTAGCTCTGCCTCGTTTTGGAACTGCTTTGTCCTTGTAACCTGTGGGATCTCTGAGCATCAGCTTTCCGGCAGCCTCCTCTGGAGGTTCCAGATTGCCCGGCCTTCAGCGTGCGCCGCAAAGGGAGGTCTCGGGGTAGGCCAGGCGGGTGGGCGTGGTCCGGGGCGCTCGGGGTATGCAGATGAGGTGGGCGGGGCCCCGCTTATAGCAGCGGGTAGCGGCGGACCGGCGCGCCCAGCCTCAGCCGACTCAGTCCGAGGTGCCAGCGGAACCTGCTTCCTCCGGCGCAGCGGAGCCTGGTCCCGGTCTGTCCCCGGAGCGGGCCATGCCCCCGCGGGAGCTCAGCGAGGCCGAGTCGTCCCCACTGCGGGCACCCACCCCTCCCCCGCGGCGGGGCAGCGCGCCCCCGGAGCTGGGCATCAAGTGCGTGCTGGTGGGGGACGGAGCCGTAGGTAAGAGCAGCCTCATCGTGAGCTACACCTGCAATGGGTACCCCGCGCGCTACCGGCCCACGGCTCTGGACACTTTCTCCGGTACGTTCAACTGCCCCGGCGGCCGCCTGACTGGGGGTGGGGTCGTGCACCGGGGGCTGGGCGGGTGCCCTGGCTGGAGGGCTCGAAAGCCCCGGAGGCCGACGGCGGGAGCAGGCCTAGAGGTGGCGCCTGGGGTGGGGGCCCGGGGACTATCTTCTTAACTCACGCTATTCCCCCCTTTGCCCCTACAGTGCAAGTCCTGGTGGATGGAGCACCCGTGCGTATTGAGCTCTGGGACACAGCGGGACAGGTGAGAGAAGCCGGAGCGGCCCCTACTGGTCTGGGGGTAGGTGGTCTGGAGGTGGGAGGACCCCAGTTTGAGCAGGAATGGAGAAGGCCTTAAGCTCGTGGTTATGTGGTTATGTCTCAGGTCTCCGACCCCAGGAGACAAACAGGCTAACCTCCCCTCCCCAGCCCCCCCACCCCCACCACCGTGGCCTGGAATAATCCTGCTAATAATCACCCAACCTTCCCATCCCAGGAAGACTTTGACCGCCTTCGCTCCCTCTGCTACCCGGACACTGATGTCTTCCTGGCCTGTTTCAGCGTGGTGCAGCCCAGCTCATTCCAAAATATCACAGAGAAATGGTTGCCCGAGATCCGCACACACAACCCCCAGGCACCAGTGCTGCTGGTGGGCACCCAGGCCGACCTGAGGGATGATGTCAATGTACTGATTCAGCTGGACCAGGGGGGCCGGGAGGGCCCAGTGCCCCAACCCCAGGCTCAGGGCCTAGCGGAGAAGATCCGGGCCTGCTGCTACCTGGAGTGCTCGGCTTTGACACAGAAGAACTTGAAGGAGGTGTTTGACTCCGCCATTCTCAGTGCCATCGAGCACAAAGCCAGGCTGGAAAAGAAACTGAATGCCAAAGGTGTGCGCACCTTGTCCCGCTGCCGCTGGAAGAAGTTCTTCTGCTTCGTTTGAACAGTTACAGCAACTGAGGGAACAGTAGGCCAACAGCCACAGACTTCTGGAACCTGAGGCCCCAGGGCCTTTAAAGGGGGCTACTGGCAGGGGTCGGCCACCCCATGGGACTCAATTCCCTTCTGAACACTGTGGTGTTAACTGCCCCTAACTGCCAGTTCTTAGATGCCAGGGTGAGCCTAGCACCTGGAGGAAGGGAAGGTTCTGACTTGAATTTCTGTGGTCAAGACTCACAGAGAAATTCCAGCACTTTGATTTTCAAGGGATGGGCCTAACAATATCAGCCACCTCCAAGCAGTTGGGGATCCAGTTCCCAGTTTCTTAAGGTCATCCTGGCTGGATTACAATCCCATTGTGGTACCTGTCACCTCTTCCTTGGCACAGGGATGAGGAAGAGTTGGGTGCCTTGGAGAGGTGGAAAGTGCCCAGTGCTGATTTAGAGAGATGTTTGGCATGGACTGGGTAAGAGTCCAGTGAGAGACTGAGAGGGAGCAGAAAGCAAGGTCTTGGAGCCTTGAAACTGGAGGCAGGCTGTAGAGGGTGGGGGCAGGGAGAGGCAGAGCAGAAGGCTCAGTCAGGAAGAAGGAAGAGCAAGGAGAGCAGAGAAGTAGGGCAGTGGGGAGCAAGGCTGACACCTGGGCTGCCCTCAGCTCCCAGGGCCAGGGAGGGCGTGGCTGGTCCCTGGGAAGAACTGGGTTTCAGGGCTCCCTGGGCACTGCCCAAACTGGCTGGGCCAGGAGTGGGGCAGGAAGTGAGAGGCAAGGCCCTGCAAGAGGAGGGGGAGGAGCTGTAAACTAGAGACTGAAGGAAGAAGGGGCTGGAGGTCACCTTTCTCCAAGGTCACCACCTAGAAGGTAGGGCAGTGCAGAGTCTGCAAATAAAACTTACGTTTCTGAAGTAGCTGTCTTTGTGTCATTTCCTGGAGTGGACAAGCCATTGCTCCCTCATAGGTCTCCACAAAGCCCAACAGTGTGGCTAGAGACAGGATGGGCACCGAAGGACTGAAGCTAGTTTCAAAGGTGGGAACTGGACTCGATGAGACAGTGTGATGGGAACTTGACTGCAAGGTGGGGGCAGGTGTGAGTCTCCCCACTTGAGGCTTAGCTGGTTCCCAGGAGAGCTAGCGTGGGAAGCAGCCTAGAAACGGGTTTCCCCAGGTGTCAGCGCCAGAGCTGCTTTCCCATGACCTCACCAGGCGGGTGGTGCCCCTCCCCTCTCCCCCTTTCTTTCAGAGCACTGTACTCGGTACTCAGTGCTGGGACTCTGGGAGAGTCTGAGCCTGGGAACCTTCCTGCTTTGACCCTTCCCCAAATCCACAGGGTCCAGGGTCAGAGCCTGAGCACTGGGGATCCCCCATAATATCTAAACCTCAGTTATAGGCCAGACTTCTTGGACTTGGCTTGGTTGGAATCCATCTTCAGCTTTGGCAATTGACATCCAAATAACCTAAAGAAGCTCAAGGTGCAGTTGTGAACAGTTTATGGGAAGTTTGCTCCCATAAGTCCTGTTAGAGTGGGGCTTCCTTAGGTGAGAGCTTGGAGAGAAGGGATCCAGAGGGCCAATACCAGATATTGGCCCTGGGAGGAACTTCTTTACTCTAGCAATCCCCAGCCTCAGCTTCCCAGGTAACTAGGATTACAGGCACGCATCACCATGCCCAGCTATTTTTTGGGACTAGGTCTTGCTGTGTTGCCCCAGGCGGGACTCGAACCACAATCCCCAGACCCTGCCGCGACTCCATAAGCTGTAGTTTACAAGCACCCACCACCGTGCCCGGCTTGGGAGGAACTGCTAAGGGCACCTTGATGGGGAAAAATATCTACTTTATTTTACCCATAAAGAAAGCGAAACAAAGCCAGATGCAGTGGCGCAAGCCTATAATCACAGTGCTGGGAGGCTGAGACCAGGGATCACTTGAGTCCATGGGTTCAAGACTACCCCGAAAAATACTGCGAGACCTAGTCTTAAAAAAATAACCAGGCGTGGTGGTTTGTGGCTGTAATCCCAGCTACCTGGGAGGCTGAGGCTAGGAATCACTTGAGTCCGCGGGTTCAAGACTACCCCAGGCAACATAGCGAGACCTAGTCTCTTTAAAAAAAAAAAAAAAAAGTGAAGCCCAGAGGGGAATAAAGGGTAATATCTCAAGTTAGATATTATTATTGACTATTATAGACTACTCTGCAAATTCTATAGAGCTGGGTAAGTGTTATTCCTGTGGAGGTATTTCTAGGGCATACCTGCTAAGCAAATGCTGACTGGGCCAGGTGGGAACTCACCCTGTCACAGCCTCAGCTGTAGGAAACAACAGCTCCGTGTGTGTGTGTGTGTGTGTGTGTGTGTGTGTGTGTGTGTGAAAGTACATAGCTGAGGGACAGAAATCCTAGACAAGTGAAACCGCTGATAATCCCCACGTTTAATTTTAGTCAGGCTGTCCGCTTCCTGCCCCACCAGGGCCCAGCCCTAGAGCTCCAGCCACCTTACCTCCCTTTGTCCCCTTGTCCCCTCAGGCAGAGGTGCTGACATGTACCATTGTAACTAGGTCCTGAGGGGGCTTATACCCCAACCCCACAGCCTGCTGCTGCTTCAATCCAGCCTCATATACTGCCCTTTACTCAAGTTCAGGTTCTGAAATGAACCTTAGACAAATCTTTTCAGTTCTCTGTATCTCACTTTTCTTATTGCAAAAGGAGGGACTCTGGACTCTGGATTAGAGGTTTTCAACCAGGTCCGTGGGAACTTAGAGGTGCCATGGTGGAGGGAAGAAACCCAGTGAGGTAATCTCTGGTCCCTACCCACCTCCAACTCTACCTAGTTCTTTGATGTCACTAGTATCTCCATCTTGCTGTCTCTTGCTGTCAGCTTCACTCTTATGTCCCTGCTACTGCTACTCTCACCCATCCCTTTAGGGCTGCTGCCTTCCCTCTGACACTTCCTAACTCAAGACTGGAACCAGTGCTCATTGTCCACAACAGACTCCCAACTCCTCACTGCAGTACTCAAGACTTTCTCAAATCTGACACCAACCCAGACTAGGTTAGCCTGCCCCACCATCCCTTTCCTGATTCCCAGTTGTCTCTTATTGTTCTATCTATCTATCTATCTATCTATCTATCTATCTATCTATCTATCTATCTATCTATCTATCTGTCTGTCTGTCTGTCTGTCTGTCTGTCTGTCTGTCTGTCTGTCTGTCTGTCTGTCTGTCTATCTATCTATCTATCTATCTATCTATCTATCTATCTATCTATTTATTTTGATACTAGGTCTCACTATTTTTGCCTGGGGAACCACAGGCTCACATTGCCCATGGTACCATGGACTCAAGCAATCCCCCTCCTCAGCTTCCCAGGTAACTGGAATTACAGGCATGCACCACCACACCCAGCTATGTTTTTGGAACTATGTCTCGCTGTGTTGCCCCGAGCGGGACTCGAACCGGATCCCTGGTCCCCACCGTGGCTTCCTAGGCTGCTGTTTACAGGCATGACCCACCATGCCCGTTCCCAGTTGTCTCTTGATTTCCAGATCCAGTCTTTCCTTTTGCCAAATCCTCTAGAAATGTGGCTCCTGTTTCACTTCTTCCAGTCCCCTTCCTCTGTCATTAGAGTCTGCGCTGTTGTCTCTGTACACTGAGGGCACTCCTTGTTTGGTCACTGTCTCAGGCTGCCTCTCACCAACTAAACAGAAGAGACAAAGTCCCACTCATGCCCCTGTGCTCCCACAGGGCCTAGGGCTCAGGCAGTGGATGCTGTTGGTCTTTAAGGGTTTAAGGATGAAAAGTCAACTAGTGAGTCATGGAAGGGACCCTGAGGATGAAGTTCAGTTCCAGGTTTATGTCACTCAGGCCAGAAGACAGGCTAAAGCAGCTTGCTGGGAAGGCCTGCTAAAGCTTGGGGGCCAGCCCCATGTGGGACAGAAGGATGTGCAACCAGCCCTGGGTCTCCTTGCTTGTTTCTCTCTGGTACATGGTCTCTGTGCTTTTTTAGGGCTATTTTTCTCTCTTTTGTTATTGTTGCCTCTTTCTCCCTTTCTCCATTCTTGAACTGAGAGTCACAGAAATGTTAATTATAGTAACTGGCTAAAACTGTGTTTCTTAAGCTGGGCATGGTGGCTCGTGCCTGTAAACTTCAGCCTATGAAGCAGCTGGGGCTAGGGATCGCAGTTCAAGTCCAGCTCGGGACAACATAGTGAGACCTAGTCCTAAAAAATAGCTGGGCGTGGTGGCGCGCACCTGTAATCCCAGCTACCTGGGAAGCTGAGGCTGGGGATTGCTTGTGTCTGTGGTACCCCGGGCAACGAGAGCCTGCGGTTCCATGGGCAAAAATAGTGATACCTAGTCTCAAAAAAATAAAATAAAATAAAACTGTTTCTTGCATATGTATCTTCATATATAAAGATAACATACATTATTTTTAATTTCTATGTAACTAATCCTTAGTCAATTGTAAGTTTATTCTATATTTACATAATAAATAAAAATTGAAAAATCTGAAACACTGGAAGTTTAAAATTTACTCATAGATTTAACTCTTAAAAATAATAACAATAGCATTTTAGTCGGGCATGGTGGTATGCACCTGTAATCCTAGCTATCTGGGAAGCTGAGGCTAGGGATCGCTTGAGTCAGTGGGTTTGAGACGACCCCAGGCAACACAGCGAGACCTAGTTTCTTAAAAAACAAAAAAACAATAATAGCATTTTGATGAATTGCCTTCCAGTCTTATTCTCTACATGTTTTTGAAACATCTTTGTCATACTGCTTTAAATACATTTTCATATTTTCTGGGGTTTTGTTTTTTGTTTTGTTTTTGAGACTAGGTCTCACTATTTTTGCCCATGGAACCGCAGGCTCACGTTGCCTGGGGCACCACCGACTCAAGCGATCCCCAGCCTCAGCTTCCCAGGTAGCTGGGATTACAGGCACGCGCCACCACGCCCAGCTATTTTTTTGGGACTAGGTCTCACTATGTGCCCCCAGAAGGACTCAAACCACGATCACTGGCCCCGGCCATGGCTTCCTAGGCTGCCACCTACAAGCATGCGCCACCATGCCTGACCCATTTTTTTTTATTAAAAATTTAAAGTGTTTTTATGTTATAAACTCTGACCAGCAGCTGTAGCCATATGTATATAATTTGCTTACTCTTTTACCTTGACCCTAATTTCTTTGATTAAATCCCATTTGGAGGTATTTAGGTTCTTTTTCTTCAACTTCTTTAAACCTATTTTTCTGATTTTATTGATTTGCCATTTATTTACAAAACTATATAATTTTGGGAGCACAACCTCACACCTTAACATATGCACACACTTTGCTCACCCTTCATCAAAGCTCCAGGGCCAATATACTATCACACTTAGTCTCTCTTCCTTGCTCCTCCCCACCCCCCATAAACACAATATTTTTCACAGTCTTAAGAGTTATTTTTATTGTGTTTTGTCAGTTTCTTTTCTTTGGTGACATTCTTTGGCGAATGAAACTCTCCAGTAAACTGTCCTTTGCTTTCTGAATGATCTCACTCAGCAAAATCACTTCAAGTTCCATCCATTTTGTCTTAAAAGGCACTAGTTCATCTCTTTAAAATAGTTGAATATTCCATTGAGTCATATTTTGTCTTTACCTAATCATCGGTTGATGGCATTTAGGTTGACTTGATTGATGTCTTGGATATCATGGATAGCACTGCTGTGAGGATAAGGGTTCATAAATCTTTTCATACTAGCATTTTCATTTGGGTAAATTCTTAGGCATGGTGTTGCTGAATCATATGGTGTTTCCATTTTCAGATTTTTAAGGAATCTCCATTTTTTTTTTAATAAACACTGCACCAAATTATAGTCCCACCAATAGTGAGTGTTCCTGTTTCTCCTTGGCAACAAATGTTTCAACTTTTTTTTCTATTAAAAGGGAGACTACATCAATAGTGGGTTCTTTTTCCACCCCAGCAGAATGAAAAAAATTTCTTCAGTTTTGGGTTGGAGGCTGAACCCCAATATAACCCTGAGTGGTTCTTATGAGGGAGCTTGGGTTTCTGTGATGTGTGATTGGGAGTGGAGGAACTTTTCTATTAGAGCATGACTAGCTGGCTGTGGGTGTTCAATAAATACTAAAGGATGACCAGATGTGTATTTGTTTATCTGCATCTGTCTGAGTCCCTGTTTTTACTCTTGTAAATGGGTGTTGTCTTTAATAATTGCACAGATGGGCAAGTCTGTGTGTCTGTCTGTACCCGTCGTGTCTATTTTCAGGTAAGATGTGCACAGCTCTGTGTGTGGGGGTCTGTGTGTACACACGCTGTCTGCTCTAGGGATGTGTGTTACACACAACTCTGTGTCTGTGTTCTGCGTGGGGGTGTCTCCCACATGCCAGGTATATGAGGTGGGCTTAGGCTCTGGATACCCAAAACAGCTGTGATTTGCTTGCTTTCACCTGGGAGCAGAGTGGTGTGCGGGCCAGAGGTGACGCACCTCCACCCTGGCTGAGCTTCCTAGTCTCCTGGGAACCAGCTTGAGAGAAAGAGTGAGACCGAGAGTAGAGAGTAGACTGCGTCAGGAGCACCAGCCCCTTTTGCAACCAGCCCAAGCCCCAGGCGGTAACCGTGGTTCTCCTAGGTCAGACCAGCTCACTGCTCTGCCGCTGCCAGGAAACCCCGCTCCCAGCCAGGCTGCGCCGTCAGCGCCCTCCTTGGGCCTGGGCCAGATCCTTCTGGGAGCAGAACTCAGCCGAGGGGCCGGGTTAGTCACCCTGTGGCAATAGCAAAAAGTGACTTCCTGGGTCTAGGCACTGCTGGTTGTCCTAAGGAATCCCTGCTTGGGCAGCCTTACCTCCTCTCAGCTGCCTTCCATTCTCACCACAGAACTGCAAGGGCCAGAAGCATCAATTAACCCAGTTTGCAGGTGCGGAGACTAGAGCACAGAGCCTCCTACCTGCCAAGGGCTAAGGCAGAGCTGACCTGGGACTGGGTCTCCAGATCCTGAGTCCAGGTCTCTTTCTAGCCTGCCACTGAGGTGGGTTCTCTTAGAGAGCAGGAATGGAGAGCATGGTTTATGGGATAGACTCAGTTGCCCTAAGCTGTAGAGTCAGGCAGAGGGAGAAAGAACTGGAGGTAGGATGTGGAGAGATGTCAGTCCAGATCTCTGGAATATTTTCAAGACTTTCTCCACTGAGCAGAGGTTTTGCCTCATAACTGCAGTGACAGTGGAATTCACTGTGGATTCAGGATAGTTGAGACTGACTGAGAGCTCTAGGAATAACCTAGGTTTATAGTCACCTATGGTCAACCTTTTTTCTTGCCTATGGAACTGCAGGCTCATGTTGCTTGGGGTACCACAGACTCAAGCAATCCCCAGTCTCAGTTTCCCAGGTAACTGGGATTACAGGCATGTGCCACCTCGTTCAGCTATTTTTTGGGGGACTAGGTCTCGCTATGTTGCCCAGAGCAGGACTCGAACTGTGATCCCCAGCCCCAGCCGCTTCATAGTCTGAAGCTTACAGGCATGTGCCACCGTGCCTGGCTGTATAACCTTTTTGGAAGGTGGAATCAGTTACTGTCACCAGCTCCATGGCCAACTTGATCCTCACCTGCATCAATGTCCCTTTTTCCCAGGCAGTCCAGTGACTCCTGGTCCCTTAACAATGAGGAGCAGCAGGAGAGTTCTTGGACTCAGAGTGGAACCCTTAGAAAGAAGAAGAAAAGCAGGCCGCACAGACCCACCCAGGGACACTGGGTCCGTAGCTGCCTCCTCCCTCAGACATATATTCTCTGTGTCCATGTTCTGCTGCTTTTGCCTGTCTCCTGTCCTGCACCAATTGGGGAACAAGCTAGCCCTGTCCCCAGGGTCCACTCCAGGCATGATGACATCACTCTCCTGGTGAGACAGAAGACCCTCCATTCCCAGGGGAGTGTGTTTCTATCTCTGGTGCAGTTCCACCTGCCACTGGGCCTCCCCTGCCAGCCCTATCCCTGACTTGCTGAGCAACTTTGGACAAATTACTGCCTTCCTTCTTGTCTTAGTTTCTCCAGGTTATGAAGTGGGGCTAATACTCTCTGCCCCTCCCTGGCTCCCAGGGGACCTGCAGGGATAAGTAAGATAATAGCGGGGAACTGATTTGGAGGAAGCTATGGAGAGCCAAGTAAGAGTATCAGTGCTAGCCTGTGTTTATATGGGTGTGGACCTTGGGTTCCCAGCCTCCTGAGCTTGGGACCAGTCCTGACAGCTTCTTGGCCTGGTTCCTGCCTCCTTTGTCCCACTTCCAGAGAAAGGACAGAAACTGGTCAGGAGTCTGGTCTTCTGGAGAAGATGAGACATCATTGTAAAAAGCTTGGGTTTCAGTACACTGGCCTCCCAGCCTAACTCTGTCCCCAGCCACTGGCTGTGTGACTTTGAGTCAGTTACTGTTCCCTTCTCTGGGCCTCTATTGCCTGGCTCTGACAGCCCCTCCCAACTGCACACATCAGGCCCTGGAGAGTGTAATTATCATCATGGTTTGGGGATAGAAAGAATCTTGTCCTCTAGACCAAGAATAGACTTTTCATAGACCACAATGACCTTTCTCTCTGGGGGCCACAGATGAACCCTGGTCATCTGAAAATCTGAGCCCCTCCACTCATGGCAAAGGGGATCTTGTAGGGTGGGTAAGTGGGCCAGAGAACACCTTGGGAAGCCAACTCCAGGTGAGTCTGGACTATGTAGTCTGGATTCCATCAATGTTTATTTCCCCTGTACCCTCAGTCACCCTCCATATCAAAATCCAGTGCAGACCTCTCCTCACCCCACATTTTTCTTTTTTTTGGTGTTTTGTTTTTGGTTTTTTTTTTTTTTTTTTTTGAGACTAGGTCTCGCTATTTTTGCCCATGGAACCGCAGGCTCACATTGCCTGGGGTACCACAGACTCAAGCAATCCCCAGCCTCAGCTTCCCAGGTAGCTGGGATTACAGGTGCGCACCACCACACCCAGTTATTTTTTGGGACTAGGTCTTGCTATGTTGCCCCAAGCGGTACTCGAACCGCAATCCCTAGCCCCGGCCGCTTCATAGGCTGAAGCTTACAAGCACGAGCCACGGTGCCCGGCCACCCCATATTATTCAATGGAGAACATGCAAGCTCTTCTTACCCTGACACTGACCACAGACAGTCTCCATCCCACTCTGCTCCCAACCCCCTTGAGGTTTGCACCTGGTTATCTACTTTTTTTTTTTTTTTGAGACTAGTTCTCACTATGTTGCCCAGGGTAGTCCCAAACCCACAGACTCAAGTGTTCCCTAGCCTCAGCCTCCAAGATAGCTGGGATTACAGGTGTGTGCCACCACACCTGGCTGAGGTTTGCACCTGGCTCCTCCAACATCCCTGGTGATCAGCTGCCTCCTGGTCCTCAGCTCCCTGGCCCTGGCAGGCTTTGAAACCCCTCCCCTTTGCAACTCTCTCTTCTGGGTTTTCTGCTGCTCCTCTGATCAGCCCTTCAGCTTTTGTCTCCAAGCAGGTCTTGTCCTCACTTTCTGCTCTCTTCTCCCTAGGCCCATGCCCTCTGTCTCACATAACCAACTCCCACTTGCCTGTTTCATCCTAACACAGCCTTGTCCCAACTCAGGCCATGATCCTCTCCACCAAACCCAGACCCTTTGCATGCAGAGCATCTGGGCATCAAAGCCATGTGGGCACACGCAGGCTGAGTGGATACTCCAAAGGTTACAATACTCCTATGTACTTGCTTCTTTTTTTTTTTTTTGAGACTAGGTCTTGCTATTTTTGCCCGTGGAACCACAGGCTCTCGTTGCCCGGAGTACCAGACACTCAAGCCATCCCCAGCCTCAGCTTCCCAGGTAGCTGGGATTACAGGCTTGCGCCACCACACCCAGCTGTTTTTTGGAACTAGGTCTCGCTACAGGCCCCAGGCGGGACTCGAACCGTGATCCCTAGCCCTGCCGCTTCATAGGCTGAAGCTTACAAGCACGAGCCACCGTGCCAGGCCCTATTTTATAATTTTATAGACCATTTAGAACTGCCTTTAAATCTTCCACAAAGTAAGGGCCAGGCGCCGTGGTGCGCACCTTTAATCCCAGCCTAGGAAGGGAGGCTGAGACTCAGAATCGCTTGAGTCTGCGGGTTTGAGACCCGCCTAGGGCAACATAGCAAGATCTAGTCTCAAAAAAATAGCTGGTGGACCGGGCACGGTGGCTCGTGCCTGTAAGCTTCAGCCTATGAAGTGGCCGGGGCTAGGGATCGCGGTTCGAGTCCCGCCTGGGTCCCGTAGTGAGACCTAGTTCCAAAAAAATAGCTGGGTGTGGTGGCGCATGCCTGTAATCCCAGCTACCTGGGAAGCTGAGGCTGGGGATGGCTTGAGTCTGTGGTATCCCGGACAACGAGAACCTGCGGTTCCACAGGCAAAAATAGCAAGACTTAGTCTCAAAAAAAAAAAAAAAAAGAAAAAGAAAAAGCTGGGCATGGTGGCACGTACCTGTAATCTCAGCTACCTGGGATGCTGAGCCTGGGGATCGCTTGAGTCCACGGTATCCTGGGCAACATGAGTCTGTGGTCCCCTGGGCAACATAGCAAGACCTAGTCTCAAAAGAAAAAATTTTTGTCCCACAAAGTAAAGTAAGGCAGAAGTAATTAAAACTAAGAACTGGTGACCTTAAACTACTGAGGATATTTTAAATATATTGGAAAACTTTTCCAAAAGAGTAACCTTGTCACAAAAGTGATATCACTTTCAGAAAATTTAGCAAGTGAAGTTGATAAAAAGAAGAAAATAAGACCATCTGTAATTTTATCAACGAGATGTAACAAAATGGGCATTTGAGTAAATATCTTTTTCAATTGTATTTCTGAACAAATAGATTTTTATTTGTTTTTAACCTCATGGCCAGGTGCCTCTGAATTTCTCAGTCTATTTTCTTGGACTTGCCGGTCCCAGGCTCTGCTGATACAACCCCCAGCAGCCACTGCAGGTGGGTGGAAAAAAGGCAGGCAGTCTCGGAGCCTGGGGGGGGGGGGAGTTCAGGCCACCTTCTGGGTAGCAACTGGGCTTCCGGGCTTGGGGCTTCCAGGTAGTGCTTATTGACTACAGCCCCTCCCAGGGGAGCTTCAAAGGGCCTTTCCAGGCTTTAGAGGAGCTGCGGTTGGGTGGGGAAGGGAAGATCTTGTGCAATAGGGCAAACCACTTCTCATTCAGGGCTGTTTGTTTAAGTAGGGATGGGTTTAGGAGAAACAGCCCAGCTTTTGTCAGTGTTTATTTGAACTGTTGGGACCAAAACATTAAAGAAAAGTCCCCAACACAGAGAAGGCAGGAAGGACTAATAAAGGATAAAATGATAAGGGTCCCAAAGATGAAAACCAGGAGAACCCAGTAAGTGCCTAGCCCCAGAGTAGCAGGTTGTGGATAGGTCCAGCCAAGAGGACTCACGCTCAGTTCCCAGATTGCTGCAGGAATGTGGATTCTGGCCGCCAGTCCCTCAAAATGTAACCAGAAGTTAGAAGTGTAGATTTTGTTAAAAATCAAGTTTCTTGGCTCTTTCAGTGTTCTCACTAAAGGCTTACACCGCTAGTAACATGACCTGCGTTTACTGTCCATTCCCTAAAGCAGAATTTGGATCACTCCTTCTCTGCTCACAACTCCACGTACCCACCACTGTGGCCTCTACTCACCAACCTCTCATCTCTTTCTCTTCATGTTTGAGCCAAACTCAGCAACTTACTGTTCTGTCAAAATAAAGCCCATAATGCCCAGCTTTTGTTCACCTGGACATTGTTAATCCTGAACACCCACACATCTCATTTTATACCACCTCCTGGAAGCCACTTCTCAAGCTCCTCCTTAATCTCCACGGCCCTTGGGACTGCAGGCTCTCGTTGCAGGGGGTGGTGG
>PVHY01026202.1:0-17585 GCA_004024945.1 Uropsilus gracilis
CAGCTCAGGTCACCGTCCCCTTGCTGCCGCCACCACTGCTCCAGTCAAGGTCCACTCTGATGGCTGCCACAGGAGCCAGCCCAGCTCAGGTCACCGTCCCCTTGCTGCCGCCACCACTGCTCCAGTCAAGGTCCACTCTGATGGCTGCCACAGGAGCCAGCCCGCAGTGCGATGACTTTCCGGGAAAAACTGATGCTCTTTTGCCTGTTTCTGCCCGGTGAGTGGTGACTCCCCAGGCAACTGGAAGCGGGTATAGATGGGGGCGCCTTTTGGGGCGAAGGAATTTGGGGGCCAATTCTGGTTGGACTGAGAAAGTTGCCCCTTCGGCTGCTCTCCTGGCACCAGGCAGATGGGCGCTGCCTCCTGGTGGGCAGAGGGGGGCGCAACCTGTGTGTGTGGTCACCTGGGCTGTGGGATCTTGGGGGGGCGGACTTCAAATCCCTGGACCTGATCCGCTGCCCCCCCCAGCCCTCCCCAAGGGTTTGTCTTTCTCCAAGATTCTAGTAACTGCCCAGTTGCTTTTCTGCCTTCCACGCGGCGCCCCAGCTGGGGCCATGAGTGGGAACTGAGCTGGGCCCGCTCAGCTCTGGCCAGGTTGGCCTCCCCATCTACTTAGAAAGTTGCCCTGTGAGGGCAGTGGAAGGAGCCCTGAGGCTGTGAGATGCACACAGCGCGCTGGCCTGGGCTCTAAGTGGGCTGTGACCTGCCCCTTCCCCACCCAGTAACTGAAGGGAGCTGCAGGTGGGTACAGAACGGCTTCCTCCCGTTCATGCTTCAGCCCAGTCAGCTCCACAGCCCCCGAATAGGAACTTTTATCCGATTTTATCTCCTCGCCCTCTTCAGCCCCTCTGGTCTGGGGCTAAGAGGTGGCCAGCCCTGGACCAGCTCTTCTCCCTCGGGGTGGGGGTGGGGGTTTCCCATTGAGGCCCCTTCACACCATCAGTGTGAGCTCCCTCCACCTCCTCTTCTTCATTAGCGTTTGTGGAGGATCGGCTGGGAACTTTATCTGGGAGTTTAGGACCTGGGGGAGGGGCTGAGCAAGGTACTTCTGAGTCATCGCAGGGAGCTGCAGGGAGCTGGAATGAGAGGGGTGAAGTGGGGGGGGCTGTCTATAGGGGAGCCCTGGAGCGCTGGCTTCTGTGAAATCAAGTATCTTTTGTGAAGCAAAGACTTCCAGGAAGGGGAGGGGGACTCCTTCCTTGGGGACAGGGTATTATTGGACTCAGTGATTCCAGAAGGAAGAAGCCAGGTGAGGCAGCCAGGAGCAGCGTATTCACAGTGAACTTGGGCAACGAATGGTCAGCCTGTGTCTCCCATGGGATACATCCCCTCTACCCCCCCCACACACACATGTGCATTTGCCCTGGGAGCTTCTTTCTGCCTGGCACCTGGGAGAATGACGGTGTCTGCTAAGGGCTCATAGAGTGATTGTGTGACCCTCAGTCATTCGACACACACTGTGTTAGGGCCTGGGCCTTCAGCAGATGACAGCACCCACTTCCTGAGTGACACCCACTATGTAAAGAAGGGGGTGACAGTGGATATTGAGCAGATGCAGAGCTGTGGGGTGATGGCAAGGAGGCATTTATAGTGAAGATATTAGGAAGGCAGAGTTGAGGGGACACTGTTCTTAATTATTTAAAGCTCTGGCACACTTACAGTCTCAATAATCCTTGTGAAAGTGGGGCCATGAGCACACAGACCTTTCTCATCGATGTTGTCCCTTAGGCTCACATCTCCCTTATAGACATGAACACACAGACACCTGCACTTAATTAATTAAAGTTCTTTGCTAAACCTTTGGGTAGTTGCAGACGTGTGACAACTGCCCCTGACTGTGTCTACCTATCTTTCAAGAACCCACGTCTCCATACGCCACAGAACCCTGGTCCCCAGCTACAGCCATGACCCCATCCTGCGTGACCATCTGCCCTGTGGGGGCGTGCAGAGGCCAGCGCTGCAGCTGGGGGTTCGCCCAGTTTGGCCACTGTCATCTTTGGCTCCTTTTGACTCACTGGCGCCTGTGTTTGAAGGTTCTGACCAGTGGCTCTGTAGAATCTGCCCTGATCACTATGACCTCATTCCTTGTCATGACTGGATCCTGGTTAAACTCTATCAGCAGGTTCTCTCTGTAGACGTGTCCTGCTCTGCTCAGGCATCTCGCCAGGGAGCGTGGGTGGTGCGTCCATCCTGTGACCGAGGGGTGAATTTCTGTTGCTTGGCTGACGTGAGAGTCGACATTTTCCCCCTTTCTCCCCACCCTTTCCCCTTTGCAAATAAGCAGTCGATTCAGGAACGGATTGAGACTGTGAACATCTTGTTCCCCACCATCTTTCACCAAATTTGTAGCATCCAGTGGTGATTTCATCCTCTAGTCCATCATCACTAACTTATTTGTAGATGACAGCAATTTCCTAGCCCTTTTCTTAAAATATACTGACTTTCTTTAGCGATGAAAAGCTTCTTGTGATTTTCAGTGCTAGCGGGATCAGCAGAAACTCATGGCTGTGTTGGAAGATGGTATTGGGCATTATATGGGCTGGGGCTTGGTGAAAACTCAAATGACCAGTGGCCTCCTCCCCAGACCCCGCTAGCGTCCATGTGCCGGGCTTCCAGCAGATGTGGAACATTTCCTTGCTCTGCACAGAAAAATGTTCCAGGCTCATTTTGTCCCTTTCCTGCCTCTTTCTGGGAGTCATTAGGTTCTCCTATTGCTTTTATTTTTTATCTGTTTATTTTTGGATAAGTCCTTTATTTTTTAAATTATATATATATTTAACATCCTTGTTATTCCCTGGAGTTCATATCACCCATGAACCATATAGTGATCTTTTGTGCTCCTCCCTTCACTAATTTCCTCCCCCTCCCACTCTTCCCCACCATTTTAGCAGTTTGCTTTCCTCTTTTTAACTTGTTACTTTTGACTTATTCTCTCACCTATAATTGAAACCATCTGACCATCTGGTTTCTATATTTTTCTTTCTGGTTACTTCTGCTACTATGGTCTCTACTAGCTCCATCCACGTTATCACAAATGCCGCATATTTATCTTTTTTATTGCTGAATATTATTTCATGGTGTACATGTACCATAACTTTTCATCCATTTGTCATTGAGGGACATTGGGTTGTTCCCAAGAGGGATGTTAGTAATCAAATAGGGCTCTGCTGTGCTCAAAGCTCCCGTTGCCTAAGCAGGAAACAAAGCTCTCATAGCTTTGCCCTGGGGATCAACCACTTACTTGGTTCTTCTTCATCCATTTGATACTTTCATGTCCCTTCTCCCGTGGAGACAGCTCCGTCCTCAGAAGCATCACGACCATTTCTTAATCTGCATTAAACACAGCATCATTTCATCATGGCTGCATCACACCCCTGCCATACACAGGCTTCCCCAGCACAGCTCAAGGCTTCTTTGGAGTCTTTATGTATTTCCCATTTGCCAGTGAATAAAGATTTATAGGATATTAAATTCTAAAGTGACTTGTATTCTCCCCCCCCCCTTTTTCTGTGAGGGTATGTTATGGTTTCGATGGGTATACCATTTGTTTCTGTGCTATTTAGGGTTTCCCCACTTGACTTGGTTGTTAAGCATGTAGAGTATTAGCCTGGCTCAACTCAAACCTTTATAAAAGGACACACCCTGCCATGCCTACCCAACATAGCAGTTATTTTATTTGTTCCTATTTTATCCCTCTTGTTTCATTAAGTATCAGCAGATTGATTTCTGACCCCCCTTTCTGCTGGAACAGGTCATTCGCTTTATATACTTTTTTGCACTTTGTTTCTCCACCCACTTGTTGGGGTGACCTACTCCAGACCAGTTCATGGAGGTCATCCTCTTTAGTGTTGACTTTTCCCCCAAAGGTCCATCGTCCTCTGTGGTGTGGAAGCTGATGTCTCACTGAATCCCTCTCTTGTGGTCAGCATTGGTGTCACGTGGCAGCAGTGCTTTTCGGAGGATGACAGTGGGGTATAGACTTGGGAATTGCGAGGACACCCAAGGGCTGTGGCAGCAGGAGGCCTGAGAGGTGTTCTAGCCATCAGGGAACCTCCCAGGGAGCACTGCACTGGGGGCCAATGGGAAGCAGCTCTGCGCAGTCAGCTGAGTCCTACAAACCTTTAAAAAGACTTTCACTGTTTCACGCCCAGTGAAATGGAAAGTTCTGGAAGGTTTGAATAGGAGTGAAATTGGGGCGCCATGAGGATTTGAAAGCATTCTTCTAGCAGCGTGATGGAGAATCAGCCCTGCGTGTCTTCCTTCCTGCCAGCGGGCCACCCATTTAGCACAGCACAGAGGGAGCTGATGTGTGGTTTAACTTTTTTCCCCCAAAAGGACTTCTTGAAAAGTCATTTTTGTTTTCCCTAAAATCATGTGCTGTTCCTAACCCATGTGCTTTTCCTCCTAGGTCTCATCCGCTGTGATCCTCAGGGCCAAACGCGTGTCATCTACGGAGCAGTGAATGGGAGTGTGACTTTCCCAGTACCAGCGTCTGTATCTTTTAAAGAAATTCTGTGGAAAAAAGGACCGTATCCAGTCATCCAATGGGATGTGCACAACCAGCCTGAGCCCAGAACTTTCTGGCCTTTTCTAGGCAGGACTTTTTTAGACATTGAGTCCGGTGACCTCAACATCTTCACTTTAACACATTCAGATGAAGATGAGTATGAATTAGAATCCCCAGATATTAAAGATGACATCAAGTTTCGTCTTGAAGTGATTGGTAAGTCCTGAATGACATGGTCTGTTTAAATGACAAGGTCTCAACTATTTTTAAGAGATGGAAACAAATCAATGGCTCATGAGAAAGGAATTTGATGTCCGGGTGTGAGTGTTGCTCCCTCTTTCTGGCATGCAAAAGCCACTCTCACCTTATAACCTTCTGCCAGAAAAGAATGTGACTGACATGAGAGGAACTGCACTGGGGCAGAGAGACTGGCAGCCATGTCACTCCCCTGCTAAGAATGTTCTAGAAAGGGGCATAATTAAGCAGCAGAGAACTCAGAGTCTGAGTTCTGCTAGTGGATGGTACCCTGTTCATCAGAGCTCCTGTCTCAGTTCCAAAGGTCCCAAAGACACAGTCCAAGATGGTGCCCCTTTGCCCCTCCAAACCCCAGAGGTTGGCACTCTGCAAAGTCCAGTGTTTCTCTGTCATCTTCTCTTTTCTTCTTCTCTCTCTAGTATCCCGAGCTGCTCCACTTCTTCAAGGTGCTTCAAACTTCTTTCACAATTGCTGATACACAAATCAGCTTTCCAAATTCCTGGTCATCACCAGGTACCAGCTTCCCAAATCATCTTGCTGAGACATCACACTCTCCACACTAGCCACTCTTCCACTGGCCACCATAACTCCTTGCCACCACCAGCTCACTATTTCAGGGGGCTTCTGCCCAGCCTGGTCACTCGGGCTACTCTTAACCCACCTGCCATTCTCTTCTCTCCTCTCTGGAAGGCTCCACTCCCACATCCTTCAGGTGCCAAAACCTCTCAGCTATCAGCTTCACATGGTTCTACTACTCAGGCAAATCCTCTCCCAGCTGCTTCCTCTGCCTGTTTGTAACTGCCATGGCCCCAAGGGTGGGGAAGGGGCACCCAGTTTCATCAGGGCTTCAAATTTCATCTTTGGGTTCAAAGTGACTGTGATCGTCAGGTGAACAGAAGTGCTGGTAGAGGTTTAGATAGAATCAGAAGGTGCTTCAAGAACAGGTCGAGCACAGATTAGATTTGGTTGTGAAGAGAGCTGGGGACCACAGTGTCACATCTGCACTGCTGGATGCGGCAGACCAGGCTGCTCAGATCTCCATGAGTCACTGTCAGGCGGGCAGCCAGGTCAAACACTCAGGAACCTCTTGGAGGCCAGGTGTGGGGAGGGTTCTCCAGGGAAGGCGTCATGAAGGTCTAGATTGAGTATCAGTATTGTTCTTGGCTATGCTCAATATTGTGTCTTCATCCTTCCAGACCCTCTTCCCTCTGTGACACTAGATTGTACATGGACTGGTGAAAATATCAGAGTCCAGTGCAGGCTTGAAGAGCCCTACCTCACCCACGCAGACCTGCTAGAGTACTCATGGCAGTACTCGGGGGCACTGTACCCGAAGGACACACAATCGTCTGAAATATATTTTGAGAAGAATCGTCCCCCAGAGGAAGTAACCTGTGTCGTGAGGAACCCACTGTCTGAACAGAAATCATCGATGGACACAGCGACCTGTGTCCCAGGTAAACAGCTCGTGTGTCCTGGCGGAGCTCCTCATGCAGGTGGGGGCCGTGGGCCAGGGGGGTCTGTGGGGTCAGACCACAGAGTGTATGGCTAACAGACACATCACAGATTCGAAATGTAGAGTGAGTTTCAGTTTCACAGATCCCCAGTCACAGAGAGGAAGTAAACATTTTCAGCGCTTCGTCAGCATCGTCTAACACAGATGCCTAACACAGGTGCCAGTGAACCCTCCCAGGAATGCCTGAGTGGGGGCTCATGCTCACGCCGTTTTAAGTGGGAAACAACAGTGTCTCTACCTTGTTTGCTCAAGATCAGCAGCCGGGAAGTAGCAGAGTCTGGTTTGAAACCACACCAACTGGGTCTTGACCCTTCACAGCTCTTTCTTCATACTTACGTGCTATGACGCAATTGTTCTTAGAGAGCAGGCACTGGGAGCCCCCTCCCCGCTCCTCAGCAGTGTGAGTCTGTATTAGCCGAGTTGAGGGGGAGCTTGGCAGCTCGGTCTGCCCCGTAGTTCTGTCAAGGATGTTGGCAGAGGCCCCCAGGGCACCTACTCAGTAGGTTAAAGGGAGTTGCTGGTCCATGTGAAGTGTATTACCTGGATGAGGCTGACAGCTGCGCTGTGAGTTGGGTGTATTCATCTGCATGTTTAGTTGCCACAGGAAGAAACGATGTCATACTAGGCAGAAGGGCAGGAAACAGTTAATCAGCTAACAAAGAACATGAACTGTGAAAAGCCTGGCCCCATCAGCTCCAGTATGAGGACTGGAGGAGGTCAGGTAGCCCACACACTTCTCAGCGGACATG
Source organism: Uropsilus gracilis (assembly GCA_004024945.1). Lineage (NCBI taxonomy): Eukaryota > Metazoa > Chordata > Mammalia > Eulipotyphla > Talpidae > Uropsilus > Uropsilus gracilis. The sequence goes on from PVHY01026202.1 coordinate 7,028, forward strand.
CTGTGCGGGAACATCAGATGTTGATTTGGGGAATAGAATAGATTTCAGCCAGCGTGTGATTTGCTTGTACCGAGGACCAGCCATATCTGTAATTGATCTATTCAACCAATGGAATTTTTTTTTTTTTTTTTTTTTTTTTTTAAGAATATCCAACCAACAGGTGGGCTCTGCCTACTATAGCTGTGCTGCTGCTGTTGTCCCTTCTGGCTTCTGGCAGTAGGTATGGACACTTTAAAAAGTTTCTTTCCCTTTTTTTGTTCCTATGGCTAGGGTTTGGGTTTGGGTTAGGATAGGGGCTGGGGTTAGGGTTATGTTAAGATAGGGTCTAGGGCTAGGGGTAGGTTTAGGGTTAGGATTAGTATAGGAGTTAAGGCTAGGGCTTGGGTTAGAGTTAGGTTTAGTGTTAGATAAAAGCTATGACTAGGTTATGGTAAGGGATAGGGTAGGCTCTAGGCCTATGGCTAGTGTTCGGGTTAGAGTTAGGTTTAGGGTTAGAGTTAGGTTTAAAATAGGGGTTAGGGCTAGGGCTAGGTTTAGGTTTATGTTAGGGCCTAGGGCTTGAGCTAGTGATAGGGTTAAGGTTAGGGTTATGATAGGGGCTAAGGCTATCGCTAAGATTTGGGTTAGGTGTAGGGTTAGGATGGGACTAGGTCTAGAATTAGGTTTAGGCTTTAGTTATGCTTTTTTTTCATATTATAGATTTTTAAATTTTATTTATGTATTTTATATAGCTACTGCTTTTATTTATTTTTTTAATTTTATTTTTTTGTGGAAAGAAAACAAGTTACAGATAGATAAACATATTACAATGCCATAATTGCAAAATTATAAGCCATGCAAAATAATCTATTATTTACTCATATGTGTGATTTAAAAGTTTCAAATACCGCAGGAATGATAAACATCAAACCCAATATACTTGATTATTGTTTCTGGGAATGTATAATGGGGATTAGGATAGAAGAGATGTCCACAGAGAATGTCAACAATCTCTGTGATGGCTGATTATTTTTAAATTTAACTTAAATTTTGCATATATATGTGTATTTATATGTGTATTACATTATTGTGTACTCCAGGGTCCTCTCACCTCCCTAACACCTGTCAACCATCTTGCTCTTTTGTGCCCTTTGCCTCCCCCACCTTATTCCCCCTCCTCCTTTCTCGCTCCATAGTTCATCCCCATTGGTTGTTTCTAATTTTTCTTATTCGTTTGTTTTCCCCTATATCCATCGTATAAGTGACACCATCCTGTACTTCTCTTTTTCTTTTTGACTTATTTCTGCTAAAATGAGTCTTTCTAGTTCCATCCACGTTGCTGCAAATGACATGTTTGTCCTCCTTGATTGATGTGTAGTATTCCATCGTGTATATGTACCACATTTTTTTTTAGCCAATCATCTGTTTGGGGGCATTTGGTTTGTTTCTAATTCTTTGCAACTGTAAACAGGGCTGCAGTGAACATGCGCATACATGGGTCCTTTGGAACTAATGTCTTCATGTCCTCTGGGTAGATTCCTAGTAGTGGGATTGCTGGGTCAAATGGTAAGACCACTTTCAATTGTTTGAGGGTCCTCCACACAGTCTTCCATAGTGGCTGGACCAGTTTGCACTCCCACCAGCAGTGCAAGAGAGTTCCTTTTTCTCCACATCCACGCCAACATTTGTTGTTGTCTGTTTTATTTATGTGGGCCATTCTTACTGGTGTAAGATGGTAGAGTACTCAGTGTGGTTTTAATTTGCATTTCCCTGATTATTAGTGATGTGGAGCATTTTTTCATATGCCTGTTAGCCATTGGTATCTCCTCTTTGGTGAAGTGTCTTTTTAGTTCTTCTCCCCATTTTTTGATTGGATTTTTTGCTTTGTTTTTGTTGAACTGTAGGAGCTCTCTGTGGATCTTTGTTATCAGACCCTTGTCACTTGTCTGGAGGGCAAAAATTTTCTCCCAGTTGGTTGGGTTTCTTTTTGTTTTGTTTATTGTCTCTTGGTGTACAGAAACTTTTTAGTTTGATGTACTACCAGCTGTTTATGCTTTCCTTCATTTTTTTCCCCAGCAATAGTTGTTTCCAGAAATGGATTTCTGAGGTGAAATTCATGAAGGATTTTGCACAGGTTTTCCTCTATGTATTTTATGGTTGCAGGTCTTATGTCCAAGTCCTTTATCCATTTTGAGTTAATTTTTGTAAAGAGTGTGAGGGTGTTGTCCTGGTCCATTTCTTTTCTTGTCTTGATCCAGTTTTCCCAGCACCATTTACTGAAGAGGCTATCCTTGCTCTAGAGTATGTTTTTTTGCTCCTTTGTCAAAGATTAGTTGACCATATATGTGTGGTTTTATTTCTGGATATTCGATTCTGATCCATTGGTCTGTTTGTTTGTTTTTGTACCAGTACCATGCTGTTTTAAGTATTATGGCATTGTGGTATAGTTTGAAGTCTAGAATAGTAATATATCCATTCTCTCTTCTGTTTGTCAAGAGGGTTTTGGCTATTAGGGGTCGTTTGTTGTTCCATATGAATTTCAGTATTTTTGTTCTATCTCTTTAAAATATGTCATTGGGCTCTTTATTGGAATTGCTTTGAATCTGTAGATTGTCTTTGGTAGTATGGCCATTTTGATAATGTTGATTATTCCAGTCCATGAACAGGAAATATCTTTCCATTTATTTAACATCATCTGTTTCTTTTAAGAATATTTTATAGTTTTCTTTATATGGGTCTTTTACTTCTTTTGTTAGGTTTATTCCCAAGTATTTAATTTTCTTTGGTGCAATGGTAAATGGAGTGTTTTTTTAATTTCTTCTTCTGATTCTTTGCATATATTAATGCTATTGATTTTTGTGTGTTGATTTTGTATCCAGCTAACTTACTGAATGGATTTATTATTTCAATTAGCTTTTCTGTCGATTTTTTTGGGTTCTCTACATAGAGTATCGTATCATCTGTGTATAGCGACAGCTTTATTCTTTCCCTATTTGGATTCCTTTTATGTCTTTCTCTTGCCTTATTGCCCTAGCTAGGATTTCCAGAACTATGTTGAAAAGGAGTGAAGAGAGTCCCTGGTTCCAGACCTTAATTGAAATGATTTCAGCTTTTCCCCTTTGAGGATGATATTTGCTGTGGGTTTGTCATATATAGATTTTATTATGTTGAGTTATATTCCTTTTATACCAATTTTTTCCAGGACTTTCATCATGAAAGGATGTTGAACTTTATCGAATGCTTTTTCTACATCTGTTGATATGATCATATGGTTTTTATTTTTCTCTTTGTTGATGTGATGGATTATGTTGCTTGATTTTCAGATGTTGAACCATTCCTGTGACTCTGGGATGAATCTCACTTGGTCATGATGGATAATCCTTTTTATGCAATGTGGATTCAGTTTGCCAGGATTTTGTTTAGAATTTCTGCATCTGTGTTCATTAAGGACATTGGTCTATAGTTCTTTTTATATTTGCAATATCTTTATTTGGTTTTGGAATTAGTGTAATGTTTGCTTCATAGAACATATTTGGTAGCTTTCCTTCTCTCTCAATTTTTTAAAAGTGTTTTAACAGTACCGGTGTTAGTTCCTCTTTGAATGTTTGGTAGAATTCATTTGTGAAACCATCTGGACCTGGGCTCTTGTTTTTAGGGAGAGCTCTGATGACTGCCTCAATTTCACTGCTTGTTATTGACCTGTTTAAGTTCTCTATTTCTTCTTTGTTCAATTTTGGATGACTGTATTGTTCTAGGAACTCTTCCAGGTTGTTGTATTTGTTTGCATATAGATGTTCATAGTAGTCTCTAATTATCTTTTGGATTTCTGCTGGGTCTGTTGTAATATCTCCCTTTTCATTTATGACCTTGTTTATTTGAGTTTTTTCTCTTCTTTTCTTTGTAAGCCTTGCAGGTGGTTTATCAATTTTGTTTATTTTTTCAAAGAACCAGCTTTTGGTTTTGTTTTTCTTCTCGATGGTCTTTTTGGTTTCTACTTCATTCATCTCTGCTTTTTTGTTATTTCTTGTCTTCTACTGGGTTTTGGGTTTTTTAGTTGCTCTTTTTTCTAAGTCCTCAAGTTGGGAGATTAGAGTATTTCTTTGAGCTGTTTCAATTCTTTTTGTTTGTGCTTTCTTTGCTCTTAATATATTGCTATGAACTTTCCTCGTAGTGCTGCTTTTGCTGCATCCCACACATTTTGGAATGCTGTGTCGTCTTGGTCATTTGTCTCCATGTATGTTTTAATTTCTTCTTTGATTTCCTCTTTTACTCAGTGATCTTCCAAAAGCCTGAATGTCTATTTTCATTTCTTTCTTCATATTTGGGAAATTCTCCTCTATTATTGTATTAAAAAGCCATTCAGTTCCCATGACTCTCTCCTCTCCTTCTGGGATTCCTATAATTCTTATGTTTCCTTTCTTTAAGGAGTCTGACATATTTCTGAGCTTTTCTTCAGTCTTCTTACTTTGTCTCTCTCTTTTTCTATCTTTGTCCTCTCTATTTCTGTATCTTCGAGTGTGCTGATTCATTCTTCTCTTTCATCTAATCTACTTCCATGGCTTTGCCATGCATTTTTGAACTCATCAATCCAGCTCTTAAATCCTGGGTCTCCTTCAATTTTATTTTTAGGGATTCATTTTCATTCTTCAGTTCGTTGATTAGGTTATACATATTGATGCTTTCCTTTTTATTTTTTTCTACTTCTACCCTCAGTGCATTAAATGCTTCTATCATTCTTTTTTTCTGATTCTTCTCTTATCTGTTCGAGTGCTTTTAGCATGTTGATTTTGGAATCTTTGTCTGAGATACCATTGTTTCCTCAATGTTTTCTTGAGATTGTCTTTTCTTTGGTGGTGATGGGTTATTTCCAATAGGGCTTGCTTGCATGTCTACAGTTTTTCTCTTACTGTGTTTTTCTTTTGAACTTATTCTACACATTGATAAACCATGGCTCTGGTGTTGGTCAGCATGTTGATAGCAATATTTTCCAGACTGTGAGTAGGTCTGTAGTTTAGTTTACTAATTTGTGCCAGCGCCGTAACAGCTGGATGAACGGGGCACCTCTCCACTTCTGCTGTGGCTGCGATGCAAGGAAGGGACACTCCCAAAGGCCTGGTGTGGGCACTAGTGACTTCTGGCATCTCACCTGGGGGGAAGGGCAGGCAGGTGGGTTCCCTCAGGAACCTGGATGGAGGGGGTGGCTCTCCATTTCTGTTTAAAATGTTTTCAAGCTTGATTTGGTATTTCAAAGAACAGAAAATAAACCACTGGGATGAAAACAGCATTTGAAGTTTTCAGCATTTCTACCAAAGGGAAGCCTTTCATGGTTGCCTGTGTGTTTCAGGTGCTCTGAAAAGGTTCTGCATTGGAGGTAGAGGGACCCTGAGCTTTGGGAGCTTCTAGAGCCAGGTGCCTGCCCACTGCACAGGTGCCGCCTCCTTCTGACTGCACCTGGCTCCAGCCTACAGTTCAGCCTCTGACCCCCGAGTCAGGCTGTGCAGAGACCCCTTCTCTTCCAACCCCATTGTCAAACCCCGGGCCTTGTCGCCCAGAAGGTCCCAGGTGGATCGTGCTTGTGTTGAATTGTGTGGCGGGGAGTGGGTTGTCACTAGTCACCACATTGCACATGCTGTCCTTCCTGAACTTCCTCTTCTGCCTACCCGGGGCTTTGGGCTTAGGAACCAGTGACTGCCACATTGGTTCCTGGATATAGAATGCCCCCATCTTTGCAAGAGGTTCTGTTAGTCATGGCTGATGTAGACTATTTGGGGGATTTATTGTTTCTGCAGAATGATTTCCCAGAGATGTATTACCCATACTATAGGTGCAAACATCACGAGGAGCCCTAAGAGCACTCAGTGGCTGCTCCTTTAAACACATCATACATATCAGCTGAAGACAGTTTTGAGGTATTTTATTCAATGAGTTAGATGTTAGGGGAGCTCAAATGTGCCCTTAAAGTCATTGTTTAATCTCCAAGGTAGAGGCGTCACCGTTTATCATCTCCTGAACACATTGGTCCCCAGTGTTCCCAGTGTGGGTGGCTGAACCTCAGGAGGGTGGCACCGCATGTTTACATAATGCCCCACACTAACTGACTAAAGGTTGAAAAGGAAAAACTCCTTCAATAGAGAGAAAATTGCCACAGCAGACAGTACTGTGAGCACCACATAACCTGGACAAACACTTATTTTAGAAAAATCATTACATCCCATCCCAACCAGTCACCATTGGTCACCACTGAGACATTTGCAGCAGCTCCCACTGCTGGTCCAAAGCATGGGGGCCTTCCCTTCACTCCTTCATCCAGACAAAGTATGGAGGTTAACCAACCCTTAGCAGTTCTTGTTTTTCTAAGCTGTTGCCCATTTATGAGTAACTCTAGCTCAGCTGTGTTGAGCAGAGTAGGAATCTCAGCCCAGTGGGCTGTGGACCAGTTTTTAGGGTTCAGGGCTCTGAATCCTTTTAAGACTCACATCACTAGACTTAAGCTGGATTTCAGCTTCCTTCAATTCTTTCATTTGATGATTTCTTCCTTTGTAGGCTTTTATGTATATATATACCATGTCCGGTCAGTCTCTGGGACCCTTGTAGCAGGTAAGTTGTGTATCACGCACTGGCACAGACCTGGGTTTGGGGGCTATGGCTTGGGGTGTAGGAGTCTCCATGTCTCTACTGGCTGCCTTGGACGTAAGAGATGGCTGATATGCAAACCGCAGACCTGCAGACCTGATGCTGCTCTGAAGGTGCTGTGCTGGTCCACACCCATTTGTTGCCCTAGGGAACCTCAATAGGGCTTTCTCTAGGGCTGTCCAGAGCCCTGGTTTTGGGAGGATGAATGTCAGGCTTAGAGGAGTGAACCCCACTTCTAGCCAGGGATGTAAATCCAGATGATTTTACTAACAAACATTTTCTTTTTTGCAGGCACAAACAAGACGAGGAACCCAAATGTGTAAAGACTTATCATTACCCAGCATGTATTCCAATCCAAGACACCTGGGAGAACAGAACTGCTTGTCGGTGCCAAGAAACCTCCCTTGGAATTTGCTGCTGTGACCCTGGAGTTTCTGTCACAGGAGAGTCTTCTGCCTGAGAAAGGATACCTCATCCCTCTAGCTCCTGGGCAGAGTCCTGTCTGCTGCTCCTTATCCAGTGTTTTTCCAGCTGCTTTGGGGCACCCTTTATCCCAGGACCCACAGGCAGTCTGGGGCTCCCAGAACAGTTTTCCTCAGCCAGATTCTATCCCCTCAGCTTCAGAGGAGGCTTCCAGGCCACGCTGCCTTGCTCTGTGGTACCCCAGGTGTTGTGGTGCACAGAATTATGTAAAAACTAATTCATTCACTACCCAGCAAGCATCACAACCTGAGAGACCTGGAACCTGGGAGGAAAGAGCAGCAGCAGCTCACAGCAGCTTCTTAGTTACAACTTGAGGTGCCTCACGAGGGCCTCAGCCTAGAATGATCCTGATGTCTGTTTCAGTCTCATCTCTCCTCTCCTTTCACGGAGCTCAGCCCAGGGGACGCTCTTGCTTGCTTGCACCAGCTGAGGGAAGCAGGCAGCTGATGCACTCATAGGCTCCCTCCTGTGATGTGGCCCTGCCCTGAGGCTTCAGGGGGCACTTTTGGAATGGAAGGAAGAGCAGGGACAGCTTCTGCTCCACTCACTACCCACCAGTCCTGGCCCCTGCACAGCTGGGATGTTGGGAGCTCCTTCGTCTGCACATTGAGAAGGACGGTGTGATCGGACTCCTGTGTGCCGTGTCTTCAATGAGAATGAAACCAGCAGCAAATGGGGCAGAAGCCTCTAGCCAACAAGCAAAAGGGGGAGAAAAAGCAGCACCTTTAAAATATGGCTTCTACCACACAGGTTCCCTTAGGTTCGTACCACCCACGCATAGCAGTTGCCAGTCAAATGCAATTTAACAGGGTTTTACTAACAAGGGAAAAGTAACCAGGAAAACAAAGAGTCAAATAAAAAGTCCTTAAAGTCACAAGTGTCCAGTTATCTTACCCCAGTCACCATTTTTAGTCCCAAAGACACATGTCCAAGATGGTGCCCCTTCTCCCCCTCCAAACCTGAGGCAGGCACTCTGCAAAGTCCAGTATTTCTCCAGCGTTTTCTCTCTGCTTCCCTCTCCAGTGTTCCTTGCTACTCCACTTCTCCAAGGCTCTTCACACTTCTTCAACTAATGCTGATGCACAAATCAGCTTTCCAAATCCCTGGCCATCTCCAAGTACCAGCTTTCCAAGCCACCTTGCTGTGGTGCAACACTCTCCACACCAACGCTCTTCTGCCAGCCACTCTCCCACCATGGCTCCTTGCCACTGCCAGCTCACTCTTCCAAGGGAGCTTCTGGCCAACCTGGCCATTCCGGCTACTGGCCCGCCATTCTCATGTCTCTCCTCTCCCGAGAAGTCTCTCCCCACCATTGTGGGCTCCTTTCCTTTTATCTCCTTTTCCCCCTCTCCTGAAAACCAGAGACTCCAGCCAGTTCCCCTCTACACACCCTCTTGGTGCTTCACTTTCTCTTCCCCACCCAGGATTTGCAACAAAGTGAAAGAAGGACGCATCCTTATCCTATTTAGGTCTCTTTTACCTCTTTGTTTTTCAGACACAGCTAAAGGCAGCAAGGCCTAAATTTTAATACTGCCCATGTTGGGGTCCCGACTTCACCTTCTTTCCATAGTCCTGCTCCTTCTCTCATTTCTTTCCCTTGGGGAGGGGCAATCATATTGCCAATGTCCAAACTCTAAAGGCTGCATCTACCAGAGGGTGGGTAGACATTTTCATGACATTGTCCATATTATCAAGCTCTCTCCTTATAGCAGGAGCACTCTGGGTAACTTATGTGTCATATTCACCAACTTTGAATTCTCCAGAGTCTCAGGATTTATATCCATATGTGGTGAAATGCCTGCACAATCCTTTCTTTCTTTCTTTCTTTTCTGGAGACTACGTCTTGCTATGTTACCCGGGGTACCACAGACTCAGATAGTATCGCGGACTCAAATAATCCCAGCCTCAACCACCCAGGTAGCTGGGATTACAGGTACCCGCCACAGCACCTGGTTCATTTCCCGAGACCAGTTCTCGCTATGTTGCCCAGGGTAGTCTGGAACCTGCAAACTCAAGCAATCCCAAGCCTCCCAGTGCCTGGACAAAAGGTGTGTGCCACCACACCCGGCCTACACAATCCTGTCTAAGAATTCTGAAGGGTTCTCATGAGCTCTCTGATGTACCCCTTTGGACTAACCATAGCTCTTTGGATTTGGGGCTCCCTGTCTTAGTCCCACTCGCAGGCAGTTTTGATAGTGATTTAACATCGTCACACCCCCCATTATGGGGGTCCCGTCAGATTCCGTAAAAGGTACAGCTTACTCTAGTTCTGGATTGTCTCCATTTTCCACATGGAAATGATCAGCCTCTTCTCTAGCTTTCCCTAAACCATTCTTTGTCATCACTGGTCAGTGATGTGCTTAACAGAGATTGAATGTCTGCCCAAGCAGGCCGCTGGGATGCAAAACTCGAGCCAAACATCTGCTGTTTTATCAGGGTCCTACTGGTGTGACAGAACAGAGCTTCTTTAGTCTAGGAGATCCCCGGGCAAAAGGGAGTGTATGACCAATAATGTCCAGCTGGCCAATCTTTCAGTCCTCCCACTGGGAACTGACAAATGGGGAATTGCCCTGCTCAGGATCTTGTGTCTTGTCTAGTTCAAGGCCTTGAAGTCTTGATGCTGGAAGGGGGTAAACCAGGTCCTGGAGCCTTCACAACCTCCCTAGGAGCTGCACTTGGCAACATGGGGCGGGGTGGAGGGTTGGGGTGAGAGGGGGACTTTGCATTGGAGGGTTCAATGCTGCCATCAGGTAGTGGTCCTCCTCCTCCTCCTCCTGTACCCTGTATCACTACTATCAGGTGAAGGAGGTGATTGATTTACTACCCCTTGTACCATTAAACACATCTCTTGTATCTCCTTTGCAGCTGTTTTATTTGCAACTGTCTGTTTCTACTAGACTTGCTAGTTCCCTTTTGTCCAAGCAACATTTGCACCCATGAAGCCAGGATGGCCTCTAGAAGTCAACAGGCAAGTTTCACATACAGACTTTCACCATAAGTGCACATGATACCAAACAAGGATATTATTTGGTCCATACTGTACTTTCAAAATCTTGTAAACCATGACCTTGCATTTAAAGATGACAGAATCCACATAGAAAGAAGGTAAATTGCTTAAGCTAACAGTCAAACCCACAGCTATTTTTTTTCCAAAATATTTATACCAAAGATTTAGCAACTGCTCTTGCGTTTGCAGGAGAACAATGCAAGATGAAAGATCCTTTTGCTGGTCTACCGCAGGCAGTGTGTCCTGCCCTAGAGATGGCCAAATCTTATAGTGGGAGTAAAGGACGACTACTCCCCTTTTATTTCCTCTTGAAGCTGTGACCCCAGTATAAGCAGTATTGAAATTTAGGCATTGATGCCATTAGCTGTGTCTGAAAAATACAGAGGTGGAGATGGCCTAAATAGGAAAAGGGTACTGTCCTAAACAGGATAAGGGTAGTTTCACTTTGTTGGGTGT
>PVHY01026203.1:0-17559 GCA_004024945.1 Uropsilus gracilis
GGGGAGGACTGGCTGGAGGAGGGGTCCAGGGCACAGGGGCAGGGGGCAGGGCGCAGGGCCAGGGCAGATGGGGGTAGGGCGCTGGGGGCAGCACACAGAGGGCAGGGCATGTGGAGCAGGGCACAGGGGCCAGGGCACGGGGTGGGGAGTGGGCCAGGGGGACAGGGCGCTCAGAGCGCAGGGCGCATCCTCGGCCCAGTGTCCTGCGGTGCCTCTGGGGGCCGGCCTTCTCCGGCCTCCCTCCTGCCTCCCAGGGCCGGTGAGGCCTCCCCCCCACACTCCGGCCCAGGCCGCCATTGCAGGCTGCGGGCCGCGGGCTGCGTGCGGAGGCTCAGGCCGGAAGGGCCACCCTCACAGGCCGTGCTGAGGGCTGTGGCCGCAGGTGGCTGTGCGTGACCTCCCGGGGCCAGCCTGGAGTCACCCTGCGAGCCCTGCCAGCCTGCGAAGGGTGCCGTGGCCGGGCAGGAGCCTGGTCAGGGCACGTGCCCCCGGGTAGGCCAGCCACCCGCGCCTTCCTCCTGCCTCCTCCTCCTCAGCGGCTCCACGTCCACCCCACACGCCCCCTGGCTCAGCGCCCAGCCCCTCTCCTGCACCCTGCGCCCCGAAACCCCCAGCGCCGAGGAAAGCGCGACGCAGAAGCCCCGCTGCATCTGCGCTCCGGCCATCTCCGACGACATGACGCGGGATGCCGGGTGACCCCAGCTCGGCCACCGCAGCGAGATGACCGTGGGTGCCGGTGGGGCCATGTGGGGGTGCCGCTGGGGTGGGGTGCCGCTGGGGTGGGGGTGGGGGTAGAAGCCGCCCAGAGCCAGGGAGCCACCGCGCAGCATCCATCACAGGGATGAGGCCGGCCGTTGCCAGAGCAGCTCGCCGCGATGGAGCAGGGCCGGTCCGGGACATCGGGGTGGCTCGAGGGTCAGAGCTCAAGCAGCAGGCAAAGCCTCCTGGCGATGGACCCTCGGGCCGCCGCCCCTTTGGGGAAGGACGTTAGCGCCGCGCAGCAAGAGGCACAGATGCGCGGGGCTCTGCCCACTGGTCTCACCGGGAGGTTTCCGCCGAGGGACATCGCGCCCCCCGGCGCCCACCCCTGCCCGCCGCTTTTGTCCACAGCAGCCGCGGCACCAGCGTCCCCAGAGCTGCCTGCGCGGGGACGCTTCTCCATCTGGCCTGGAGGCCTCTTGGCGGCCTGACTCACGGCTCCTTCCCCCAGACGCGGCGCTCACACAAGCCCACACGTCTCCTGACACGGCCCTCCTGAGTCGGCCCGGCTGGGCTCTCAGCGCCGGTTCACTGTCCCTCTTCCGGGGCCGTCGAGTCCACAGCGGCCGGGCCTCCTGGCCCTGCGTGGCCGGGCCCTTCTCTCCCGCCCGGGGGGCAGGAGGGCAGCCGTGGGCCCAGCCTCCACTGCGCCGGAGCTCAGAGCTCCGCGCCAGCTCTGCCACCGTGCAGCTCCCGCCCCCTCCTGTCTGTGCCACGGTACAGAGTTCCTTGGTGCAACCCGAGCTTCTGTCCTAGGGCTGCTTAACAAAGTGCCCCCCCACCCCCATGGGACCTTAAACAGAAGACAGTGACCGTCAGGCAGTTCCAGGGGCAGGAAGGTCAGGAGCAGGTGTTGGGGGTACCCCCGGGGTCCGGAGACTGGGCGGGCTGTGGGTCGCACCCTCCTCTGGTCCAGGTCCAGCTCGCAACCACAGGGCGTCCTCGCAGCCTCCAAGCTGGGGACAGAGTCCCTCTCGTCCCACCGGCCCCGGCCCCAGCACGCTGGGTGATGGGATCCTCACCCGTGAAGTTCTTGGGAGACACAGTCCACGCGTAGCATCTTCCCAAATAATCTGTATCTTAAGATCCTGGTGCACCCAAACCGCGGGGTGCCGGGAGGGCCGTGGGTGCCCTGAGCGGCACGGGGCCGCTGGAGATGTCCGTGCAAGCATGAAGCTGGGTCCTAGCAAAACGCACCCAAGTGGGCCACAGTTCTTAGCATCAGACCCGAGCCGCAAGTCCTTGGAAAGCGTAAGGGAGAAAGCCCGCGACGCCGGCCCTGGCAGCGATTTCCTACCTGCATCACCAGAGCCTGGGAAACAAACGGAAAACAGACAAATGGGACGACGCTGCACCTGCGAATTCTCGCACAGCCCCAGAAACAACCGAGGGTGAAAAGGCAACGGCACGGGTGGGCACGGGCTTTTGCCAACCATGTGTCAGCTGGAAGGTTGGCACCGGAATATGGGAAGACGCCTTGCAAATCAGAAGATGAATGAACGTTCGTAATAGGCGGAGCCGTTGAGTAAATGTTGTGCCGAAGAAGACACGAAAGTGGCCGGGAGTGTCTGGGAAAACGCTCCTCGCCGCCAGTCCTTGTCGGGTAAAAGCGAAGGAAGCCGCCGGGAGCAGCACGTGAGAAGCCCCTCGCAGCAGCCGCCCTAAAGAGGAAGCGGGACAGAAAGGAACAAGTGTTGGAGAGGGTGTGGACGAGCGGGACACGCCCCGAGGGCTGGGGATGTGCGGTGGCTCGGCCTCCGTCAAGACCAGCGCAGGGTTTCTGCCGAACTCATACAAATAGGATCGTCAAGTGACCCAGTAACATCGCTTCCCGTGCGTCTCCGGAACAATGGAAATCGGGTCTCAGGAGCTTTGTGACCCGTGTTCGCAGCAGCACGACGCACAGCAGCCAAGAGGTGGGAGCAAATAACTCGCCGTCCGTGGATGAAGGCGCCGTGGTGGACATAGTCGATGGGATATTATCCGGTCTCGAGAAGTAGGGCGGCGCCATCACGGACTCTGTCAACACAGCCTGGGGACACGTGCTAAGGAAAATGAACAGGCTGCCTGAGTGCAAGCAGGTCTCTGTCACTGAGGAGGACGTCGCTCCCAGGCCAGGCGGCTGGGAGATGCGAGGGGCTGTTTGATGGGCTTCGAGCTCGTTTCGCAAGATGAAAAGTTCTGAAGACCAGTCACTTGACAGCCGTGTAAGAACAGCAGCGAAGACCGTGTAAGAGCAGCTCCCATAGCCGCCTGCGGCCACAGCCCTCAGCACGGCCTGTGAGGGTGGCCCTTCCGGCCTGAGCCTCCGCACGCAGCCTGCGGCCCGCAGCCCGCAATGGCGGCCTGGGCCGGAGTGTCAGGGGGAGGCCTCACCGGCCCTGGGAGGCAGGAGGGAGGCCGGAGAAGGCCGGCCCCCAGAGGCACCACAGGACACTGGGCCGAGGATGCACCCTGTGCTCTGTGCGCCCTGTCCCCCTGGCCCACTCCCCACCCCGTGCCCTGGCCCCTGTGCCCTGCCGCCCCACGTGCCCTGCCCTCTGTGCGCTGCCCCCAGCGCCCTGGCCCCCGCACCCAGGCCTCCCCCCACCCCACCCGCTGGCGTCCCGCAGCGTGTTGCGTGTAAGACCAGCAGCGAAGACAGCTGCGAAAATGGCTGACTTTGTGGCACGTGCTGCTTTTTTCAGATCCCGACCGAAAAGCACCGACCTCTGAGCAAACTTCCCGCGAGAAGTGGACTTTCCTGCGGCTCCTCTGCTCACGCCCGGCGCAGGTGCCACCTGGGAAGTCGAGTCTGTCACCAACCCCTTCCTCTGTTGCTGGCTGATGAGGGGCACGTGCAGCCCCATCTCCCTAGAAGCAGATGACTGGCCACTTACGGCCTGTCTGCGCTGCCCAGCGAGGCCCAGCAGACACCCCTCCAGCCAGCGCCCAAGAGTAAGTGCTCCGTGGAAAAGCGACTTATGCAGATGTGAGGAAAACCTTATCAAGGAGAAAAGAGCAGGAACGCAGAGAGCAGCAGGGTCACGGCCGACCTGGTTCCTCCCCGTCACTGCGCTTAGGCGGGTTGTGGTGTCCTGGGCCTTCGGAGACGGTGGCAGCAATAATCGTTCTGGCCACCTTTTCTCAGGTGCTCGCCTTTGAGAGATAGTCGTTCCCCTCAGAGTCTAGAATTCCCTGGCCTCTGTGGACACTGTGGCCTGTGAGGGGAGGTGGACGCGCACGTCCGTACCGGTGCCTCTTGAGAGGGAGCCGGTGCAGAGAACTAGCCCCCGTGAGACAGGCCATGAGGGCGAGAGAAGCGGAGTGTCCACGGAGACTCCACTGGGGGTGAAGGGTCTGTGGCCGCGGTTTTGAGAGGGCGGCCGGTCCAGCCTGTCCCTGAAGATGGCCATTCCGGAGGTCAGTACCCAGGGAGACAAGAAGGCTCGTGGGCACCCAAGCCTGGGCCTCCGGGCCCGGGAAGAGGACACTCGCTGACTGCGGACTCCGTGCAGCTCCTAGATGGGACGGTGGCGCTCTGGAGATGGCACCACCAGGAGCCTGGCCATTTGCTCAGGACTGGGGAGCACTGGACAGTGGCCGGAGCAGGCTCACTGGCCGCCTGTGGCCTCCGAGACTGTTCACCCTTGTCTGTAAGTAAATCTCATTACTGCTGTTTCCGAGCCTGAGTGGCCTCGCAGGGCTGCGCCTGGGGGGACGAGCCCAGCAGAGCCGGGGTAAGCGCTGACCACCGTCCGGCCAGGCGCAGTGTCCACTGACCGGCTGGTGTCGTTTCGACTTTCGCCCCTACCCGCAGCTGTGCACACCACCCCTGTGTCGCAGCTCTTCCCGCCTGCTCGGTTTCCTGCTCCGAGGGCCACGAGCAGCCCTGAACTCGGCTTCCCCCTCTCAGAGGTCGCAGTGAGGCCGAAGGGGTCACGGCAACGACCTCCTCGGAATCCCCTGCGCCCTCTCCGGCCCTGCTGCGGGGCTCGGGGGCCGCTCGCTCGGGGAGACAGCGCACGGGCTGTTCTGCTGACGTCGCGGGATCCGTGGAGGGAGAGAAAGCCTGGAAAGCATTTTGTTGGCTAAAGACTCACCCAGCGCATCAAAGCACAGCGTGTCTGACGCAGCCTGGCCCGGCGAAGCCTCGTCCGCGGGTGAGCGTGTTCTGTAGGCAGGAAAATGGAGTAATTGTTCCCGAATCGTGGGCCGAGGCGCGAAGCGTCTGCCCATCTGACGCCTCGTTGTCCAGCGGTGCGAATTGTTGTGGTGGAAATAAGACCAGAGACAGAGGCCTGGCGGCGGCCTGTCTCCGGGAGACAGCCGTGAAGACGATGACACGAGCTGGCAAGAAGCCGAGGAGCGAGCTGCGATTGAGTTTCAAAGTTCTCTTGGTGGAATATTCCATATCCTCCACCTTCCCTCGAGAGCGTTACGCTTCCCGGCCATCGGCGCCCATTGGATTACTTTCCCCGCTCGTTCGCGAGTCAGGAGGGAGCCCGGGCGCCCCCGCTGAGAGCGCAGCCCCCAGAGACGCGGTGATTGCCCCTTCGAGCTGCACAGACTCACCCACAGCTCCCAGGCCAGCTGCTCCTGCCCACGTCACGCACGCGGAAAGGGCCCGAGGGAGCAGGCCGCTGCGGAAGGCCCTGTCGGCTGACGGCTCCTGCGGAACTGACCCCTGGGCTCGCGGCCAGTGTCAGCCCCGAGAGGGCCAACAGCGGCCGAGAGCATCCCAGCACCCAGCTTCAGCAGCGACCCCAGGGGCCGGCGCTACCACGCGACGTGAGGCATGCAGGGAGGAGCTGCTGGGAGCCAGCGGCTGCCAGGGACAGACGGGTTGGCCACGAAGGGGACACCAAGAGAAAAAGGCCCGAGAGAAACGCCTCACGGCGCGATGGGACCGGCCGGTGAGGGGGTTCGCGCCTGTCGTCTGCTCGTGTCTGTCTGGCGGGAAGAAGAGCAAAGGGCACCTCTGCGCGAGCCACGGCCGCGGCTCCTTGGGAGATGCCGGGGGCGTCTCCTGATTTGCGGGTCGAAGGGGAAGGACAGAGCGGCCCTTCTCCCCGGGCCGCAGACCGGCTTGCACGTCCTCCCGCCACGCGGTGCGGGAGCACGGCTGGCGAAGGTGAGGGGCTCCCGGGGCGCAGGAAACGTCGGCCCGGCAAGACGAGCCCTCATCCACGCCCCGCGGGTCGAGCCCATGGGGACCGGGACCGCCGCGGGCTGAGACCCTCGCTTTGCCTGGCCTGCATCCCGCCCCACGTCCACATTACTGACACTTTCAAAGCAGACCTTCACGTAGACACGGTTCCGTGGCTCCTTTAGAAAAGAAGCAAGGGCTTCCCGGGCCAGCGGCGGAGGCAGCAACCACCGGCCGGAGCTGGGCGAGCACAAGTTGGCCCAAGTCCCCACCTCTCCCTGTTGTTCCCCGGGACGGAGATGCCGGTCACCTTGGCTGGTTCCACCTGCTCCTGCTCTGCGCACGGGGCCGCTCGTCGGGGGCGTCAGGCCGGGCCTCAGCCGCCCTCGCTGCTCTCCGTCCCCACGGCACAGCAGCCCACGCCTGCTCAGACACGTCCCCGCGGCTGGAGGCCGCCCCGCCGCGCTGCCTTGAACCCTCGGGCCCCTCCTGGTCCGGGCGGGCGGAGGGGACAAGCCGCAGGCCTCGGAAGCCTCCACCCGCCAGCTCCCTCCGGGCCCTGCTGATGATCGAGCGGCGGCGGGACTCTCCGCCCGGGCCTGGCGCCGCTCCACGTCTCTCACGGCCTTGCGGCGGCCCGGCTGCCCGTGACAGGCCGCTGTGCACGGCGACAGCTGAGCCTTCGGGGCGCGGTGGCCGCTGGACGTCCCCGCCTGTCAGGCGGCCTCCGGCAGGGCCAGCGGCTCCCGCATGGAGGCCGCAGAGTCAACGGGCCTGAAAATTGAGCTTCCTCCGCTCCCGGGATCCATCTGCCTGCTGACGGGGGGGGGGGCTCGACGGGAGGAGACAGAGCTGGAGGGCCTGCACGCCCGCACCCGCAGCCCGGGCTCCGGGAGGGCAGCGCTTCCCTGGCGGCTGGGCAGGGCGGGGAAGGGGCAGGGTGGGGCAGGGGCAGGGCAGGGCAGGGCAGGGCAGGGGGGGCAGGGCGGGGCAGGGGCAGGGGCAGGGAGGTGCACTGGGGGTGGGGGCGCTGCTCCTGAGAAGGAGGTGCCCGTGTGACACCTGTGACGCCGAACACCCTGTCGTGAGGCTAGCAGCATCCGGCTCCTGGGCGGGTCTTCGTGGTCCAAGCTGGCAGGGCCGGGCCCCCTCACGCTCCTCCTCTGCCCCCACACGGTGTGCTCTCCCTCATGGCCCCTGGACCCTCTGCCCCTCCCCCCAGCCCACCAGCACGCACACCTGCTGGGTGCAGCCCGGGTACCACCACCACCACCACCACCACCACCCCCCTGCCAGCTGACAGGACACGCCTGCCTGCCGCCTGCCACCCACCGGGCTGAGACCATGAGCGTGGACGTGAGGGGCTTGGACGCAGGTCTCGGGGGGACACGGAGGCCTGAGGCCAGGCAGCAGGCAGGGTCTGGGCACTTCGGGGCCAGCCTCCTCGGGGCCAGCCAGAGCTGGGCCTGGGAGCCGGTCAGGTCGCCCCCTGTGGGGCGGCTTCGCCGGAGGCGCTCCCCGGGCTGCCTCGGGCCTGCGCCCTTCCCGCCTGCCTGGGCCGGGCCTCACTGCTCTCCGCTGGGGCGAAGGCGGCGGGTGCTGACCTGCTGCCGGGCTCGGCTGGCGTGGCCGGGGACGCGCCAGGGCCCCGCGGCCTCGTGAGCCCAGCGTCCGCCGCGCACAGCCGGGCGCCGCCGGGTCCCGGGCCGCTGTGGTCCGCTGCCCCAGAGGAGGCCCGGCTGGGCCCGTCAGCCGAATGTCAGCGGCTCCTTGAGCTCTTCACGTGAGGCGAGAGGCCTCTCGAGAGGCTGCTCATCAGCGCACTCCAGGCCTGATGACGGCGTGATGCTGATCCGAGGTGGGGGAAGGTAATCAGGAAGCGGGCTGATTGCCAGTGCCAAGGGCGCCTCAAGGCTGCAGCTCGGCCACCCTCGCCTTGCCAGGCGGGCGGGTGCCAGGCCCGGGGCCGGTGCGAGAGGGACTGGGCAGCGTCGCGTCCCTGGGGAGGCCGGGCCGGGCCCACGTCTGCCCCTCTCAGTCCATCCTCCCAACGCTGCACCTCGGTCAACTCTGAGACCCTGGACGTCCAGCAGATGGGGCACCTGAGGGCTTCCTGGGGGTGCGGGGGGGAGTTGGTCTTCTGGTCCTGGACTCACTGCCCTGATGGGCACAGGCTGGGAAGAGCCAGGGACAGAGACTCGCCGCCCATCCTGGCCCCAGGTGCATCCTTCAGGGGAAGGAGACGGACAGGACACCCCCAGCATGAGCACCCCCAGCTGGCAAGGAAGAGGACCCAGGAGACAGACAGGGTGACGGGAGGCCATGGGGCCTATCTGCAAGGGCCCGGGAGCAGCCGTGAGAAGCGAGACCGGGGCGGAGGCCCGGCATCTGGGGCCACTGCTCCCCTCGGCCCTGGGGCCCTCAGGCCATGTGAGCTGGTGATCCGCCCTGGGCTTGATGCGGGCAAGAGTGGCCTGGGGCCCCAGAGCCCGCCGGACAGGCTCTCCGCTGGGCGCGGGTGATGTCGGGTCCTGTCAGGTTCAAGAAGCAGCTGAGCCATCTGGAAGAGGAGGGCGCGTGGCCAGAACTAGCCACCCGGCCGCCACACCCCACGGGGCAGACTCACGGCGGGTAGCGAGTCACGGCCAGGGACCCGGGTGACGAGGGGCACCAGACGCACCAGCAGCCGGCCAGCCCGGGGCAGGCCGCTGGACCCTCCAGGGGGCCTGCGCGGATGACCTCTGCGGCGCCAGCCCCTTGCGGAGGGAGAGGCTCTCTCCTCACGTCTCGCCATGTCAGGCCCGTCCCTTCCTCCCTGACAGAGGGGCGTGTGGCGGACCAGAGCCAGCAGCACGGCCACCAGGACCACCAGCCCGAAGAGAAGCGGAGGGGATCCTCCCAGCTGGAGAGCAGCGGGAGAAACGTTGCTGTCGTTCCCACGGCTCCTCCAGGACAGAACCAGGCCGGCCCAGGGTGCAGCGGCTGGTGGACGCAGGAGGGCGGTAGGGGCCTCCCAGGACGATGGCGGCCACGGGAGACAAGCCAGCAACTCCTGTTCAGACTTGTTGACTTCAGAAAGTGCCTGGAAATGTCCCTCCGGCGCCCAGCTCCCACCCGCGAAGGGAGGACCACTGACGTCCACACTGGGTTCGGCCTCGGCAAAGCCAGCCCATCTCGTGCCGACAGGGGTGCCCCTTCTTCGGGGCTCTGCGGCTGGTCGTGTGGCTGGTCCAGGGGACAGTTTTACCCAGTGCAGGGGTCAGGTGAGAGCTCTGTCCCCTCCCAAACTCTGCTGTCCAAGGTCTGGCTTGCTGGCTGGGCGGGGGGGGGGGGGAGGGGCGAGGCTTCTTAGGGCCAAAGTGCCATTTCTCCAGAGATAGGACTTGGGGCCTGTGTCTGCCCAGACCTGCCACATCCCCCCTGTGCCTTAGCCACTGACCTACCTGTGCACCCTTCCCACCCATCTGTCTACCATCCAGCCATCTGCCCATCCATCTTTTACCCAGCCACCCAGTCATTCAGCCACTCCATCCACCCACCCACCCACCCATCCATCCACCCTCCCACTCACCCACCCACCCATTCATCCACCCACCCACCCATCCACTCCACTCACCCACCCATCTGTCCATCCACCCACCCAACCACCCATCCATCCACCCACCCATCCATTTACCCATCCATTCACCCATCTGTTGGGAGCTGTGTGTGCTCTCATCTATTTTTGGCTGCTTTGATAAGCTGCCGAATGTCTGCCTAATTGGTTATGGAGGGAAAAGGCAGTATGACCTTCACCATCTAAAAAATAATCTTTGTGGATTTGTGGACTGCCTCCTTCCGGTCACACTTTGGCCAAACTTGAGCAGTCGCAGACAAAACTTGTCTCCCGGTAAAGATATGCTTGTAACCATGTGACCCTGGATCAAAACTCCTTTTGTTACTAATTGCTCGGTGCTTCCTATAAAAGTATGGTGCTGAATAAGCCTGAGTGCCTCAGTCCAGAGACAGGCTGTGAGTCCTGTCTGCAGCCTTCTCGGCTCAACTCCAATCCTTACCCTCCCCCTCGGGATCATTCAATCATGCGGAGATGGCTCGTGACACCCACCCACCCATCCATCCACCCACCCACCCATCCACTCCACTCACATATCCATCTGTCCATCCACCCACCCACTCACCCATCCATCTATCCATCTATCTACCCATCCATGATCTTGCTGTTTAACTAGCTATCGCCTGTCTATATATCACAATAGTTCTTCCCGGTTTGTCATCTGTCTTTGACTTTCTTAAGCTATCTTATCTATAATCACTGATAAAACTTCTCAATTTTCTTGTAGCTCCTGACTTCCACGCCCTGCTTAAAACTAGGGCTCTCCGCATTGAGAGATTATAAATGGATCATTTTCCTTTTGGTCTTTCAAAGCTTTGTTTCATTTTACTTATGCTTTATTCTTCAACCTACTCAGAATTGGTTATGATGTCAGCAGCAAACAGAACGCTCTCTCTCTCTCTCTCCCGTCCGCAGGGCCAGGCTCTCCTTTGCTTGTGGTGTCCAGTAAGCAGGCCTCCCTCCCAGCTGAAACGGTGCCTGCATTAGAGCGCCAAGGCCCTGCGTCCGGCCCTCAGTCTCCGCGCTGCTCATCGCATTTCCAGCCCCCGACGGCTCATCGTCAGCATTCTGCTTAGAATACCGGCGTCTTGCCTTTCTGCAGTCCAGGTAACCCCACACGGTCACCCTGTAAGTTCCTGGCTGGCGTCCTGGCCGCGGCTCTGTCACGATGACCGTACGCTGATGGGTATACCATCGTATCAGCACGGCGAGCCCAGTTCTCTCCTTCGCCTGCATTTGCCCTTCTTTCTGACGACCCCCACCCACCCCCTCCCCCTTCTAGCCATCGCTGACTGATCTTCCAGGCCTCAAGCCACCTGCTCGTCCTCTCTACCACACCGGAACGAAATTCTGCGGTTCGTGTTCCGCCTGGCTTACTGCCGTCCCTGCAGGTCCGTGCTTCTTGTGGCACATGGCACGCTTTTCTGCCCCCTTAGCTGAAGCCCGTCCACCCTGCATTTGCACAGAATCCTCTTTATCCGACCACTGGCTGCTGAGTTCCGGGGCTGTTCCCAGGTCCCAGCTGCCGGGGGCAGGACTGCAGCACACACGGCACGTTCCTTCCAGCGGGTCCTGTCTGAGGACTCTTTGCTTTGCTGGACGCTACCTAGCGGTCAGCTCTGCAAATCTCTCTCTCATTTCCTCACTTTGATCCGGGGCCTCGAGGGGTCAGTCCGCAGCAAGGGCCGTTTTCAGTAAAGCAAGTTGCCCACTTCTTTCAGGCTTGAGGGGGCGGGGGGACCTCAGCTCCCTGCGCATGGAGATGACCGTGTTCTCAGGGAGAGGAGCGCTGAGCTGGTGAAGCCAGGCCAGCGTCACCTCCATGGACGTGTCCCTCGGCTGCTCATTTTAAACACAACGAACTTAATGTCGGTATCACGGAAAATGAAGCACTCTGCTTCATTTTCGGGATGGGTGTCAGTTGCAATAAGTGACCGTTATCCAAATCCAGCTGAAAATGACTAATGCTACAGAATCAATTCACTCGTTAGGGGCATGAATACGACACAGGCGCCGCGCATCCACAAAGCAAACGACAGCGTGCAGGAATTAGTCCTGGGGAAGAAGACATTTTTGAGAGATCGCAGCCTCACCATCGACCCTGCGTTCGCTGTACATCTAGGAGGCTTCACTTCATTTCCGCACGAGATGTTTGTTTGCTGACATTTATCCAGCTGCACGAGCATCCCCGCTAGACTAGCGGGGAGCAGGGGGTACACTGCTCAATTAGTTAGCAGCATTTGCAGAAATTGTACTTTTAAATGAAATCTGCTTCTGGAGAGAATGAGTGAGCACAGAAAAGTTCAAAGGCATTAGAAATCAAACAAAATAAATAAAAGTACATTTTGAAATCTGAGGGGGATAAAAGCCATTTTTCCTGTTGAATTTAATATTTTTCATTTACATTCAAACCCAGCCCCAGGAGGACAGAAGTCGAGTTTCCAGCACCAGCAAATAAAATGGAATAAGCCCACAGGAGTCTGTTAGGAGCCGAGGCCCTCTGCAAAGGCGCAGACGGCTGAGCCCCCGCCAGCTCGGGAGCTGAACGCCAAGCCACAGCCGTCACCTTTAAGCCAGGTGCGTCCTGAGTCCCGGGTGCAGGCGGACGCCCACCCACGCCGCGTTCGTACACGATGTTCATACATGTTCAAATGTGTTCATACATGTGTTTGGACGCAGGCATGCAGGTTTGTCATCTTCTCTACCAGGGCTTTAAAACCGCCACGTCGTCATTTCAGTTGTCACTCACTAGTTGCCCAGCTCTGTGAAGTACCGTTTCCCCTAATTGTGTCAGCATCTGGATGCTGCTCAAGTTGTGCTCAAGGCCGGGGAATCACGTGATCCTGCTGGAGGAGGCTTCAGGGGAGACTTGAGATGATTGACTCATCACGCTGAAAGGCCAACGTGCAGAGGACGTTATCTCCTTGGCCTCTTAGCAGCACAGACCACGGGTCTCCCATGCACAGCTCAGCCCTTTCTGTTATTCACAGAATGAGTTCGATGTCCCTGACACGTTTCAGGTCCACAGAGTTGCCTGTTGGGGAAACACTGGATTGGAGGCTGGGGTGTGGAGGGGAGGGGAGGGGAAGGGAGGGGAAGGCAGGGCAGGCCAGGGGAGGGAAGGGGAGAGGAGGGCAGGGGAGAGGAGAGGAGGGGAGGCCAGGGAAGGGGGACTTAGCTGATGGGGCCAGACTTGCCCTCCTGGGGGCCAGAAGTGACCCCATGGGACATGATCACCTCCATCCACCAAGGTGGCAGACAGACCCCAGGTGCGCACCCCTTAGCCCATGAGTAAGCGCCGCCCCAGCCCCCCAGAACAGGCAGCCAGAACACCACCCCGGCCCAAGAGGGGAGGCTCTGCCCGAGGACGATCCAGGCCCTCGCAGCCGCGCCCTCCCCTGCGGACTGTCCCCGGCCTCTGCGCCGTTCACAAACGGTGGAGGAGAGCACCGCACAGGGCGCCCGGGATGGGCCTCATCCGTGATGAAGGGCCCAGCGCTGCCGGTTTCCCCGGGCCTGAGCTGGCTCGGGGGGCACCAGCCGCGAGAGCTTCGGGGGGCTCAGGCCCCGTCCAGGCCACCCCGTTTTCTGCGGAGCTGAGGCGCCGAGTGCCCGGACCTGCAGCTGGGCCGCCCTGCAGCCACCCTTGCTCGCTGGGTGGTGCTCAGCCTTGCCCTGGCCCTTGGCCCCACCGCCCGCAGACCCCCGACTGCCCACATCCCCCGCTGCCCGCAGACCGCAGCACTGATGTGCGGTTCTCTGGCCACGGCCTCCCCGGCTGTCTGCCTCGGCTCCAGCCTCTGATCACACACGGATCACGCGGCTTCGCTCCTGACACCTCACGGATGAGGACCGAGCAGCAGCCGCTGCAAGGCGCCATGGGCATCCTTCACCGAGGAACTGACCAGAGCGGCCAGCCGCTGGCCAGCGGGTACCATGATACCAGGACCCGCCCGTCCTGGGCAGGAAGGCCCCCGAAAACCTGTGATCTGATGGCTCCGGCCCAGAGCCAGCCCCGGCGGCCGGCTTTGCCTGGAGGCCAGGGTTCTGTGCCCACAGGCATCGTGCCCCGCGGTGGATCCCAGCCTCCCCGGCAGACCCCGACCTCATCGCTGACTTCAAGGTCAAGCTGCAGCGTGCACAGCGGCTTGAGGGACCTGGGCCATGGTGCCCGAGGATCTCATTTCTTCGCCAGCGTCTCAGGGGACGTTAGAGGGACAGAGCTGCTAGGGCCCGCTAAGGTCAGGGCCCCAGATGCTGCTGGGACTCGTCATCCCACGGCCGTTACTGACGCTTGGTGGCCCGTGGAAGACGGCGCGTTTAGTGTCGTCGGGAGCTGGTCAAGAAGCCACGTCCCCAGCCTGCGGGTGAGTGGACGCTCGCCCACGGCCCACCCAGGCGCCCGTGGGAGGGCCGGCTGCTCGGAGTTGACATTTGCGAGTCAGCACGCCTTCCGTGCGGGCCTGCAGGACCCGGGGGTCTGGGCTTCGTTCTGAGTGAAACCAGATTTCCGGAGCCAGCCGCCACACCCTGCTGGCGGATCCGCGCCTGGCGAGCGGTCCCCGCTCTGAGGTGACTCCAAGCCGCGCGCGCTGTTCTCTTGATGCGCATTTGCATATCTGCTCCATCCGATTGATTAAAGGGAGCTGTCAAGGTTGATCAGCCTAAAATTAGACGTGTCTGCTGGCTCGGAGTCACGCGTAATGGAGATGTCGCCTGTCTGCGCCGAACCTTCAGCGAAGGAGAATGACGTCCCCGAGCAGCGAGGGTGTTTCGCCGCTTTACAAACATGTTTTCCGTCGTGGAGTCAGTCGGCAAGACGCAGTCACCCCCGTTGGGGAGCATCGGGGCGTTTTCAGAAACACGAGTTTAGAGAAGAGTACATTTCTCTCCGTTCAAGCCCAGTTACTCACTGGTGGTTTCAGTGGAAGAGAAAGAGCCATCGTCCCTTAGGGACAGGCGATGGGGGGTAGTTTTCTTTCCAGTCACTTTATCTGACACAACTAACCCTTGCAAGAAGACGTGTCAACGCGCGTCTCTAAACACACACCAACTGCACACGGATGGCGTCCCAGGCCCGGGCACTACCAGCACAGCCGCCCCTGGGAACAGGAAGATGGGCTTGGCATGCACTTTAAAATCTTTGCTTTTGTTAAGAACAACTGGGCCGTTGGCGGAATGAGCCAGTGTTTAGCCCCCCCCCCGCCCCCCGAGAGGCAGCTGCAGGATGAACGCGCCCTGAGCAAGTGCCGTGCGTTTGAAAGTCACTTTGTGCCTCGCATGTCTCTCTCGGCGACGGTGGCAGGTGCGGGTGCCTGGAGCCGCCGGCTGCCACCCAGACGCAGCGACATATGTGCCTCTCGGTGCCACCACAGATAGAATCAGAACCAGAAGGGTCCGGTCTGGGTTTTGACAGCCACTTGATAAACGGCTGCCTAGCAGGTCTGCAGTGAGCCAGGCCAGGCTCTGCCCGCAGAGCAGGGAGGGAGCCGCGACCTCCTCTTCCAGAAAGGATGCTGTCTCAGGCAAAGCCTTGTCCCAGCTTGTTCCAGAGGTGGGAGGTCTGAAGGCCCGCTCTCGTCACTGGCAAAATGACAGCCCTGCACGTGGCAGGAGATGACCACAGCCAGGTCCGAAGGTGCCTCGGTGGCCCTTCCGAGCTGGCTTCCTTTGGAGTCAGTCGAGATCCCCTGCGATCTTAAGGGAGGGGGGGGCCTGGCAAGATGACCGAGGTTCCTTCAAGGCACATCCGAGCCCCGAGTCACTTCCCGAAAGAGCTTTTGACTCCATCTTGCTGTGACCCACTGAGACACGATGGTTCCCACACACCCCTGAGTGATGAGTTGTTGAAAAGAGGAGCCTTGCCATCTGGGGTGTCATCTCACAGCTTGAGCCGCTCTCGGCGTGAGCGATCACACGCGTCCGGCTCGCGCCTCCCATTTCCAGGTCTTCTGCGGAAGCAATCAAAGTGGCTGGGCTCAGGTTACTGGGGCTGATGCGGCTTGCCTGGGGACAGGGCAAAGTGCCTTAGTGTCCCCCCCTCCAAAGCACCCAGCCGGATGCTAAGTGCTTAGGAGGTATCAGCTGCTTCCTGGAAACTGAAGGCGCCTCTCAGCCCCGTGCCTGCTGTGCCCTGCGGAGAGCCAAGGCATCTTCCCCTGAAGCACAAGAGGGACGTTTCCTGTGCTCGTTTGCTCCCCGTGACACCGCGTACCGGGATGACACCTGTCTCCGCAGAAGCTCGCAGACACGCAGCGCCACAGACGTCTTGGCTCCCACGCAGTCATGCTCTGGCACTTAAGACTGGGAAGTGGTTTCCGAGTCTTAACCCAGGGTGGTCGTGATCTACGGGCGTGTGGACTCGTTGCTTTGGGAAGAGGCAGATGTCTGCTTCAGGGGCCGCCCACAAGCAACTTGGCGTGGGTCTTAGAGCTCCGGGAAGCAGGGACGAAAGAGCTCACGGCCAGCACAGGGTTGGGGACACGGGGATTGCTGAGACCAGGCCCCTCGGAGGCGGGGAGGGCTTGTCGTTGCACGGTCATCACTTAATACTGGCGACCCCTAGAGACCTTTAGCTATAATGTGTCGTGGGAGCGAGTTAGTTCAACCCGTCAGCTGACGGGGACACGGCTCGGCGCAGAGAGGATCAGGACTAGGTCACACCCAGGCCCACGCCTGAGCTCCTGAGCTCAGAGCAGGTGCCCCCGGGGCGGGAGGCGCCGCCAGAAACACGCTCATGCCGCGTCTCCTTGTGCTGAGGCGGCGGCAGCTGCGACCGGTGGCCTCGCAGCAGCTACCGCTGGCGCTTCCGTCCTACGCTTCGCTGCTGCTAAGGCCCGTGCTCTTCCGGATATGCTGAGGAGACTTCGCCAGAACCTGCATCTGGGTCTGCGTGAGGAGGTCGCGGCGGAGGCCACGGGAAGAAGCTCCGGGCTCAGGACGAGGAGTCTCAGTGAAGAGGAGGCCAGGGGCTTGAAAGGCCGATGACAGCGTCCTGCAGAAAGGTGTCCGCCGCCTTCTGGCCTGTGAAGGCCGGGGCAGGGCTCGGCACGGACAGGCTCTCACCACTGCGCGGCCGGAGACAGCCTTGTGCCAGCCACCGGCTCAAGGTGTGACTCGGCAAGGTGGAAAGTCAGGCTTGTCAAAGGCTGGTGGGCATCAGAGACTGCAGCCGCCCAGTCCTGGTCTGCGAGCTGGTGTGGCCACTTTGGCACGTCTCCCTGTCCAAGGATGCTCATCACGTGTCCAGTCTGGTGCAAGGTGGGCACTTCCAGGCCAGAAGGTCAGACGTGCCGTCACCAGAAGACCTGAGCAGCACCAGCATCATCAGCACAGTAACAGCGCGTGTTAGGAGTCGCGTGCGGGAAAGACCCAGACGGAGAGAGACTGGCAAGGATCCGTGAGGCCTCTAGAGCATGGCCAAGTCCGCTTTAAGGTGGGCGCGAAGACCCTTTCACACCTTGGCGGGGAAGGATCACAGTGAGGCCATGCGGAAGGACAAACCCGGGATCCCATGACATGCGACACATGGTTTCAGGAAAAACACCTGTGGGTGAACAGTTTGATCGCTCAGGGACGTGTCTCCTCGGTGGGACATTCCTAGCAGGCGAGGGGGCTGTCGTCACAGATCAGAGCCATCAGCAACCATCTCTAGCGTGCCAGAGAGAACCAGAAAGACAGAGCTGTTCCTTTCTCTAAGGCGAATCTCTTGACCTATGTCCACACCCCACAAGCACGTGTTGGGAGCAGCAACTCGTCTACCAACAGGACGAATGGGCGAATGATGGCTGCTAGCTCGAGGGAGCATCATGAGGAAAAGGAGGGAGCGGAGAGAACCTGCGAGAATGGGGGGATGACTGTATCGCGGAGTCAAGTGTCGAGACAAGAACAGCGAACAGCCATGACGCCGCCACGGGAAGTCTTCTACCCACTCTGCCTTTCGGACCAGGCATGGCTCATCCCCCGGGCTGAGCCAGCAAGAGGAGGCCGGGCGGGAAGCTGACCTTGCACCCCAGACCTCTGTCGTTGCTGCCAAACCCCCTCGAGCTATAGGTGAGGA
>PVHY01026204.1:0-17537 GCA_004024945.1 Uropsilus gracilis
GGGGGTGGGGGGTGGGGGGGTTATTGCTTGCTGTACTCAGATCAGATACTGGTACCAAAACGCATGTTGACTAGTTTAGGATCCTGGCCCGAGTCCACCCAGTACCTAGTGGGATATGAGAGGCAGTAGGGCCATCAGAAAGCTGATGGATGGTGGGGAAGATACCAGTGACCCCAGATTCTGTTTTGATTAGCCCACCCCAGGCACCCCCAGATGGTGCTCTTGCACATACCAGCCAGCTGGGAGCAGGGACAGTTTGCTCTTTCCCACCACACCTGTAGTTGCACAGGGCCTAGAGGCAGTCAGACCTGGGGGTAGATTCCAGGAAAGGCATTTGGATTCCATTTCCTCTCCTGATTTGAACCCCACTGGGTTTCCCCCACTCAGGGCTCCTCTTTCCCAATTCCTCCTTCCTCAAACCATTAATTTAGAAGGCAGATGCCACACCCCTTTCCCTATACCAAAAAGGACAGGCCCTGGCTAAAGGTGTCTTTAAAGAGGAAGAAGATGGATGGAGAGAAGCTCCTGGTACCCGGGTCCACTTGGATTCCTGACACACTCACACCAGGGGCTCCCAGACAGCTCCCCCCCCCCCACACACACACTGACCTCCAAGGATTTAGAGCTGTTCTCCTTCCTTTAAGTTCAGTTAGAGCTTCATCTTAAGGGCAGACTGAAGGACAGAAATAGACAGCAGGCGTTGTAGACTGAGAGCCTGGTGGATGGAACTGCATCCAGGACAAAAATCCCAATAATTAATTGCCTTTTAGCATTCACGTACTAGAGTGACAATCGGTTCAAGCTCTCAAGTCCCTTAATTTCTCTCATCCCTCCCCTCCCATCCCCAGTCCCCCCTCCTGCGCATACTCCCCAGGCACTCAACCCCTTCTCCCCTTTGCCCCGCCCCCCCCCAAGTCGCCATTTCTCTGGAACACACAGCCACACCCCTTCTCCTGCACCGAAGCGGGGAGGGGAGCAGGGCAAGGGTGCAGCAAAAGCGGGATGGGACGCGGGGACGGGGGATTTCTGCCAATCTACGATCACCCGTCCTTCAGTCTTTAGCCCTCAGGTCTAGCAGTAACCCGCAGAACGGCCCGATAGCTGCCTTTTCGGTTTTTCAGTATCGTGCTTTTCCACTGTTTCTCCTCGCACCCCCCCTCCAGTCCCCCTATAACCACCATTTCTCTCACCAGCGTACCCGAACTCCTTCTCCAGGACTGAAAAATAAGGGGATGAAGGGCTGTGTCGATCGGAGGTATCTGGAAGCAACCTGAGAGTTAACATGGCGGTTTAATACCAGATTTCTCTCAGGGTTCCCCTCCTGTGAACCCCAGACAGCGCCAAATCCCCATCTCCCCCTACAGAGGCTGGCACACCCATTTCCCAGCGCCCCCAAAGAATAGGGGCCCTCTGAGGAGAGGGGAGAAGTGCGGGGCGGTGGGAGGGAGGTATCCGCAAAGTGAGGGTGGGAATGAACACATAAGACCATTTCCAAATTCCATACCCCTCCAGTCACCCTTTCCCAACCTCCCCACTGGCCTTAAAAGCGCTGCCACGTTTATTTCTTTTCCCTCCTCCTCTCCAAGCAGGACGGGATGTGGGGTGCGGGGCCTGAGTGTCAAAAACAAAACCAAAAAACACTGGCTGAGGAAGGAAGTAAGTGGATTCTCCGCAAGTATAGGAGTCTTTTCCACCCCCCCACCCCCCGCTGCCGCCCACCAAAATGAACTACCACTGAGCGCGCAGGGGTGGGGGGTAGGGGTGGGGATAGCGGTTCTGGAAAGCCCGCCAGGAGCGAGACGAGGCGCCCCTGATCTCAGACTCCCCATCTCTGGGTTACCCCCCTGTGTAGGGGCGCCGGATCACGTCCACCCTCACACCCACCTGCCCGGATCTGGGGGAATTTTCTCCTCCTCCTCCTCCTCTCCTGGGTTAAACGCACGGTAGTGCGCAGCGCAAATGAGTTGGTACCCAGAGGAGGACGGAGGACGGTGATCAGGGGTTTAAGTACCTTTGCCCACGTCAGCTCCTGGTCACGTGAGGGCCTCGTCGCCACTAAGCTTAGGTTCCCAATTTCCACTCCCACCAAGAGCAAGAGCCCCCCTCCTTTACCCCCACTCCCACCTCACCCCAGCACAGCAGGTCCTGTCACTCTTTTTTTTTTTTTTTTTTGGTCTTTGTAGTCCGGGAGGCCAAAATAGCCCCTTCTCTCTACGTTAGAATTTTCTTTTCTCTGGATACCGGAGAGGGAATGTATCTTCTTGGAGGGCTATTGATAAATTTTCTTTTTTTTAATTGGAGAATTGTCTCATCCATTCCTATGCTACTGAACACTCACCCACTCCCCCTCCAACCCTCAGCCACTGGTTCCTAGCTGTTGAGTCCCTACTCTCCTGGGGGTAGTGGGGGTTGTGTCAGAGTGGAGGCAAGGAGGGAGAGTGGGGTCTGGAATACTCCACTTTGTTTTTAAAGCTAGCACCACACTTTCTTGTTATAGTAAGAAAGTACAAGAAGACTCAAGTTCAGCGTGGAAAACGGCAACAAAAAAAGAGCGTGTGGGTTTTATAAAAAAGAACTCCCACGTTTTTTTGGAAAGCACCAGTATATTTATCACATGGACAATGGGTTCTAGTGGCCACATCAGAAAGAGTTTTTAAACTCTGCTAAGGCATTTGAATATCTGAAAAGGGTCTTTTTCTCGGCAAGAAATGTTACCATATAAACACAAATGTTGCCATATAAGCATGTTACCATATGATCTTGTAAACTGATCCATGGAGAGATGTTTGCTTGTCCGATCTTAATTATTTTGAACAAATAACATCGTTTTCTTTTCCTTCTGGGACAGCTTTTGCGTTGGAGAAATACATGGTCCGGTCTTGTTCTGTTAAAGAAACACATTTATTTAATGTCCCCAAGCCATTGGTGATTGCTGTGTGAGCCTCCTGCAATTTGATGGCTGTAACTATGACAGTTTTGAACACTTGACCCTGTATTATGTTCCAGTTTCCTGATTCAGTTCTGGGTAAAAGGAAGAGCTGTCAGGTCAAGACAATGAAGGATGTGAGGATGGTGGGTCAGATCCGCCCCGTGCTGTCAACAGAAGGTAAGGGTGCTGTCTTTCTGACTCCTGCCATGCTCCAGAGCCTCAGGACCTGACCACTGTTCACTCCAAAAATATACATGGACAGGTGATTATGGTGGTAAATGCCATCACCACTCAGGTGACCAAGCTGAGGAAATGACATTAGTTTCTTCCCTTTCCACATTCCCACAGGGACAACTCAGGGATGCATGGGAGAGATTGCTGTTCACACCCAGCTGTGCCACTATGGGTTTCCATGGAGCCCAGAAAAGTGACTGTTGAAGGGAGCACCCAGGCTTGTCTGCTGTGTTCTCATTCATGGTGCCTTCCTCCCTTCTGTGTCTTCACCTCCTACTGCTGACAGCTGCTCCCACCTGGTCTGAGAGGTGCAACCTCCTGGACCTCCTATTTCTGGCCTCCTTATAGCAAGGCACCCCAGGTGAACCTAGCAATGCTTCAGGTTCTCTGCTGGCAGCCCACACCCACCTTCCTACCCCCTCAGCCAGAAGTCTCCTTTGGCCCAAGAATGCTCCCCACCAACCAAGCTGATTAACCTAGAGTAGGTGCACTCAAATGACCACCTCTGTGCTCTCACGACCTGAAATTGTGTACAAGATTTTGTTCATGATCACAGGTGTGGCTAAGCTCATTTTGGGGGTGGGAGGGAAGAGGTCACTAACCTCAGTTCCTTTAAAAGTCTGTGACCCCTCCCTCAGATATGAAGAACCAATGGCCTAGAGTATCTGTGTTATTTATCATAGTCAGATTAGGAATAATTTGGGAATTTGGGGTGTGTGTGTAATAAAAGTAACATATACCAGTGGTGACTATATATTCAAAATTGCAAGGAAATACGTAAAGCATACCAGAAAGGAATGCTGTGATATCCTTCCCACTCCCAGCCACTGCTAACAATTTTCAATTGCACGTATTAGTCAATGTATTTGTGCTTATTAATCAAGTTCCAAATTGAGCAACAACAAACAAATAAGCATTTGGAATTTGTATTGTCATTGCAGTAAAATGTGCAGATTAATTTGGAGTATTAAGATGTTAAAATTGAGACTTTCCCTCCAGAAAGGTAGTTTGTCTCCAGTTTACTCATATCTATTATCTTTGTTAGTCAAATTTCATAAACTAAGTAATTCTTATTAGTCATTAGGTTTTCTTAGCTATTTAGTCGGCTGTGTTGCTGATATGCTATTCTTTTTTTCCAATTAGAATTGCTGTTAGGTAATTTTCTGCTTAAGGAAAATGTTCTACTATTACATATTTATTTTGTACCTGCTGATCTTTGTGATCTCTCTAATTTCAATGGATTTCAGGTGACACCTTTGGTTTTTCCAGGAATGCACACATGGCTATTTACAAAAGTTTTCTTGTTCACTTTTTCCTTTCTAATATTTCTTTCTTTTCTTTTTGTCTCTCCTTTTCTGCATATGGTACACTAACCAGTAGAATGTCCAGAAGTACCCTGAGCAGTGGTGGTGCTTGAGAACCTCATGTTCTTGTGCATCACTTAGTATAATTTTTCCTGTTTCTGATATATTACCTCCTTTTTTCACCATCACTTTCACCTATGCTTGCCACTGTAACCTCCCAAAAATAGTCTAAAGAAGTAATGTCAGTGAGTGGAGAAAACTGTCAGTTTTGTGGTGTTGGGCACTCACAAGGAGCAAGGAATCTTCCAGGTCAGAAGAGCCTGTCTTCAGCAGGTTACAGTGATACAGTGATACAGAGTGATACAGTCTTCAGCAGGTTAGAGATATTTTCTTTTATATCTAATTTAATTTAACCAAGAATGATTCATTACATTATATATAATTATTTACTGTTAAGCAAAGTTTCCTCCTATCCTTATTCTACTAATCAACTTAGGAATGGCTTAGTATAAGAATTCTTTTCTCCTTTAGCTTGCTGACCTAATGAATGCTGCAGATAGGCCAGTTCCTAGTCATTCTAGTCTCCCTGTAGTCCATTCTCCACACATACCCCTGTCCATACTCCCCACCCACTTCCCAAGACCTTAAGAATACATTTAGAAGTCCTAAACACAAGTGACAAGGCCCCACTCTCTTCGACTTTATTATTTTTCTGCCTCATCTTACACTGATTTCCCTCTAGTTCAGTCATCCTGATCGCCTCAATTTTCTGGAACAGACTGGTGCTTGTTCCTTTTACAGAGTTTTGGCTCCTGACTGGACAATTATTTCCCCAGATATCACCATATTCAGACACCTTGCTAATTTCAGGTCTTCACTCAAAGGTCACCTTTCTACGGATTCTTCCCCTGGACAACTTATCTAAAAGTTCAACTCATCTCAACTTCTTGTACTTTCTTTTCCTGCCTTTGTTTTCTTTTTAGATTGGGTCACATTATGCCATATATTTTGTTTATTTATCGTTTTCACTGTCTTTCTCACTGCAATGAAAGGACCATGAGATTAGAGGTATAAGTCTGTTTAATTTGCTGCTGTAACCACAGTATGGAGAATAATGTACGGCAACTTGTCCTGCTCAATGTATTGAATAAATGAATGAATGACTTTCCAACAGAACCAGTCTCTCACGTTCCAGAATAAAGGAGGTTGTGCCATCTTAGCAAAATTGTAAACTCTCAGATAAGTGATTAGCTAAACCAGAGAGAGTCATATGAAAGATATAGAAGACATTAAGATTGTTTTGACTGGTGTATATATGAAACTCATGCAGTGAGAATGATTGCTTAACAGCAGCATTTTTAAAATAGTGAATTAAAAAATGAAATGTGAATCTGTTTCTTAAATGAGAATACTATAATCACATTTTTCAATAAATTTGTGTTTAAAGAAAGGAACAGAATAGTTCCAACAAAATCCCTTCCTACTCTGTTTCCTTTCTTGGACACCCCTTCCCTCCATCCTCATTTCCCCGTTTGAGGATGACAAAGAAAAGCCTTAGTGATCCCAAAGAAAAAAGGTGGAGGGAGCAAAGAAAAGTCTGAGGCATTTGCCCAGAGAAAAAGTAAACTTTGCCAGCAGGCCGGGAGAAGTTGCTGCTGCAGCCAGTAATCAGAGAAAGAGAACATGTTTGTTGTGTGTGCAAAGGCTGAAAGGAGCCACCAAGTCATGTCCGATAGGGGTGGAGAGAGAGGGGGCGGGTCGCCTTCTGCCCTGCTAATACTAGGAGGGGAAATTTAGGACCCAAACTCACCAGTGACGTAGTCTCACGTGACCGGGAGCCTTTGAGCCGAAGTCTGGTTCAGATAGCGTTTCCCACCCCAGTCCAGGTAACCAGCTCCCTATCTCCCAGCGGTGACGGGCCAGGAAGGAGGAGGAGGAAACTCGCTCTGGTTCCTGTAGGTCGGTGTGAGGGTGGTTGTTGGTTGGGAACTCCTGGAGGGAGGGGAACGGGGAGTAGCACAATTTTCAAGTTTGGAGGCGCTCCCCTGTTTTCCCGTGGGGACTCCCGAACTCAACCTCTTCCATATTTTGTGCCTTGTAAATAGCAGGGCAGCACCGGCGACAGAACTGATTGGTGCCGGTGACTTGAGAAAGAGCAGGGGGAGGAGGAGGCGATTATCCGGGAGCAGGGACAG
Source organism: Uropsilus gracilis (assembly GCA_004024945.1). Taxonomy (NCBI): domain Eukaryota; kingdom Metazoa; phylum Chordata; class Mammalia; order Eulipotyphla; family Talpidae; genus Uropsilus; species Uropsilus gracilis. The sequence goes on from PVHY01026204.1 coordinate 6,663, forward strand.
GGGTTGAGAGGTGAGAGACCCCACCAAGGAAAGGTCGGGGTCGGATTCCGGGGTCGGTGTGTCCACCAGAGCACAAAGTCCCTATTGTCTGCTGTCTGATACTGTCTAATTTGGGCTTTTGTCTGTCCGCATCTGCCCGTTCATTACTGGAGGGTTGGCGAAGCAAAAGGAGGGGAAGACCAAAGCCTCATTTCCTTTTTTCCTTCCCGTCCCAAGCACCCCCACCCCTAGATCCAGTTTGCAGTTTCAGACTCCCGCGTCGGCAAGCTCTCTAGCCTGAAGAACTCGCTGCAGCTACGACATGGGGCGTGCTCAGAATTTGGGTTTGGTGGCTGCGGGCCTGGCAATCGGATCTGGCACCTGGTACTACATATACCAGTTGACATGTGGTGGAGACCAGAACAAGAAGAGACCAGCTGACTCGAAAGACATTAATCCTGCGTACAAGAAGTTTAGAAAATACAGAAAACTGTAAGAAAGGAAAAATAAAGACGAGACACCAATAACTACCATTCTCTCTCTCTCTCTCTCTCTCTCTCTCTCTCTCTCTGTGTGTGTGTAGGAATGTGGGTGCGTGTGTTTCACATTATTGCTGTTATATTTTGTATATTATCCTGGGGCGATTTTTTCAGGTTCTGTTGCTGGGTATGACTTTTTACTGAATAGACTTCATACATATTCTTTTAACAGATTGTTTCATCATGCAAAATATAATCATCATAATCTTCATTTTTGCTGGCTTTGCATGTAGCAGAAATGAATCTTAGTTCACAGACAGGAAGAACATATTAGGTGTCTTTATTTTCTAAAAGATAACTAAAAGACTTAAGTCCGTGGAGATTAAGTCTACATAGACTTTCAAGGGGTATATTTCCATACTAGTTAGAACTGTAATACTTACCTTCCAAATTAATACATGGGCCAGTTGGGCAGCTTCTGTGCCATATTTGGCATAGTGGGCACAGGAATTTTGTGAGGTTGGGAGCCTGCGCTAAGATCCAGTCCTTCAGAAGTATCATGTGGCCAGCAGTTTTCTACTAGGGAGCCAGCTAGAGGTCCATCTTGCTCAGAAAGGCCTAGCTCTCTCTCTCCTCCAACTGGAGAGAAGACATTTCCTTTTAGTGGGCTTTTCTTTTGTGTATACCAGGGAAATCCCTCACTCCCCAAACTCCTGAAGAACAGTTAAAGTTTTGGGGAGACAAAATTTTCGAAGTCTCACAGCAAACTTTTGCTGAGGTAAGGAAGCACAGATGACTGGGCTGGGAAAGGGAAAGTAGAAACACATACAATGAGGTGAAGCATAAAAATACCCTGGTATCTCAAGCACAGATCCATAGCTACAAGCCTGGCATGTGGATTCTTTCGTGAGTGGTTTATTGGAATGATCTCACATGAATCCTGTGAGGGGAACTTCATAGAAAGGGGGTAGGGGGAGAAACTAGGCAAAGATATTCAGCTGAATTAGAGTCCCAGATTGAGCCCAGGACAGCTCTGGGACTCGTAGGGCATCACAGAAATGACCCACCTTGAGACAAAAGAGTTAGGCTTTTCCATCCACTGACTGTAAGCCAGTGTATGCAACTTAGGTGGTATGAGGGGAGAAGGGTTTTAGCTTCTGGGTATCCTTTGACAAAGGGGCAACTATGAATTCTTAGCAGTCAACACTCATAGTGGCTAGGGGATGGATGTATAAACCTAGTAAATGGAATCTAGACAAGGCTTTAGTAGTGTTTACCGTCTCTATTATAACTAGTTGGTCAACATTCTTGCAATGAAAATGAGCTCTTCATAACATCCTCTATCCACCTGAATCTGACTGAATTGCAAATTTAGTAGCTGTGGTGCGGTCTCTCAGGAAATGTCTGGCTTCTCCATAACTAAAAGACAATGAAATTCTTGGTTTTCTAATTCCTAAGAATGTGTAAAAAGAAGCACTCTCTCTCAGAAGCTGCTTTTCTCTCTTTAACTTGAGTGAGAATCAAATCTCTTCCTTAAAGAGAAGAGATACTTTATATGTACTATATTATACTGGCAGGCAGTATAATACCTCATGAAAATGTGTTCTGCCTGTAATGAGATTGGAGGCCTAGTACAAAGTTTGCATGGGTGGTGCTGCGCTCATTTAGAACAGCGTCTGACAAGTGTTAAATTGACACTCTTCCAAATTTCTTAAAACTAGTGAAGAAGCTGCCAGTGGAAGGGCAGGCATTGTTTAGTTCATTATCCTAAGGTGATGGGAGGGAGTCAAGACAGAGGGACCTTGCTACCCCCGCAAATGGGTTGTCCATTAAACTGACATCCATGTGGTGACCTGGGCTCCTGAGGACAGAAAGTACCTCAGAGGACTTTTAACTTTTAGCCTTCATCTTGCTAATATGGAAGAAAAATCAGCTTCATTTTTGTGTGTGTTTTTCACAACTCAAGTGTTGTCAGAAACTTGGGACCCAGAGAATCATGTAGGTGGGCATATTCACAAAGTCTGCCGAGACACACGTTGTTCTGGATTGCGAACTCACTCCAGGCTTAATGACTTTGCTGCTTCTTTGCTATTCTAGAAGAACAAGGCTTAATGACTTTGCTGCTTCTTTGCTATTCTAGAAGAACAAACCTTTGTTAAAGCTGTACTGGCAGTGAATCTCATGACTGTCCTTAGGTTTGTGACTTGAGACACTGATGGTGTCTCAGGACTCAGGTATCTACTTGTTCAGGGGTCCTTCATTTCTTCATCTTCACAAACACTTTCCCAGAAAAGAAAAATTTTGGGGGGGACTGGGGAGAACTTACTGTCTCTTTAAGCCACAAATTATCTTGCTCAGTTTACAGATGTGTTCAGGAAAGCATACATAAACTTATGAAAACTCTGTAGATAGTGGTGTCATCAGATAACATTTTAAAAACATGTATCCAGCCAAAACAAATATTGAGAGATTACATTATAACTTAGTTCACACCTCTCATCAGTCCCCAGTCAGTTTCATTTATAATAAAAAATGTTACCTTTTAATGTTGGGAGATAAATGTTATGGCACATTATAGAATAAATCTATTAAAATGTCTGCATAACAGAGATCCAAAGTCCCAGTTAATGGTCCATTTTTTATTCAGTGTAAACATTTGTCTCAAAGCTATATTCTGTTAATTCAAACTGGATAAAAGGTGATAGACTCATAAGAAAACCTAATATGTATTACGTAAAGGGTGATGTCATCAAAATCAAGCATCACCATCACTTGCATTTTTTAAAATAAAAAGTTTAAGAACATATGAACTTGATTGGGATGACTTTAAGGTTTAACCTTAGCAGTGGGTGATAAAAGTGATAAAAATTGATAAGAATGTGTAAGAAATCTGTGCTAATGAGAGAGTTGGTGGTGATAAAGGAAAGAAACACCATCACTCCTGAGCAAATGTTCCAAGTAATCAAACCCTGGATTTGATCACTGAAGTCTGTTTTATAGCTTATAGCTCCAATAAAAAATTTATTATTCAAATTCCTGCAGCAAATGTAACTTTGCTTTTGCAGTCCTGAATTTTCTAGATCTTCATTCTGTTTTCCCCATCAAAACAAATGTTTTTAGAAGAGACATTTCGGGGGGGGGGGGGGGAGTGGAGTTCTTTGAAAGACAATTAGTACTTGATAGGAGAGCAGGGTGTACTTGTGACTCAAGTGAACCATTAGGTAACCATGACTATTCTGACTAAGTAGAGAAGTACCTTTCTGTTATCTGTACCTAGGGCCCCCCTGGGATCTGGAACAGAGAAAAATTCTTTCACCTCTTTTAGTTTTATTATAAAGGGTAGGTTTAGAACTGGCTTACTGGTAGCCTATGCAATGAAAATCTCATTTGATCAAGCCAATCTGCTGGAATAGGAGAATTTTCCATGTAGTAAAGCATGGGGAAAGGGACCCATACCTTGGACAACACCCAGAACTGTTGTGTTGGGTTCAAACTAATCATGTAGTTCCTTCTTATCTGGAAAATAGAGTTTATTATGGATGATGAATTCAATGTACTTCTCAGGTGTGTCTTCCCCCACTGACGCTGCATAAAGACCCTAGGGTGGCAGACTCCATGAGGTCCTGCAACAAGAAGGATAAAAAGAGAAACAATAATGGTAATAATAGTAACAATAATGATGATGAATATGATGAGATTTTTCTTTTCAAGGTTAAAAAGTTCTTTTTTCAAATGAAGTTGCATTGCATTATAACATGTAAGTTTCAGGTGTTCATCATTAAAAGTCAACATGTTTATATACTACATTAAACTCAACACTAATAGTGCAATTCTATCATTCACGATGCAACTGACCCTCTTTTATCTGGCTTATTGATTCTGGTAACCATTAATTGGTCTTACAGTCTAAAATTTTGCCTTTGTTTTCTTTACTGATGAAGATTTTTTTTATGTGTGTTCTGTTTTGATTTTGACAGTATCACATTGAGGATAAGTACTAATTCAGAGATGAGAAAAAAGAACTTTGAACAATTAAGCAACTTTGACATGGTGCACACAGCTAGAAATCAGTGTAGATAAATATGAACCATCTTCAAATGCCACAGCCATTACCACTAGATTACGCTGGATGTTATGTACATGTCTTGGAGGTCCCAGCAAGCAGACTCTGGCAGACAGGACTTTACAACATGGAAGAGAGAAAAAATAAACAGAAAAGGAAACTGTCTTCCTTCAGAAAGGATACCAAGAAAAATCAAAGGTCCAAGGAAATCAAAAAGGGTAAAAAGACGGTCCTATCCCCTACCTCAACACATTGCACACACTCCCTATGTCAACACAGATCCACACAAACTAGGAAACTGAAATAGGAAAGGAGTGCCATTGACTTTAAGATATTGCAAATGTCCTTCCTTTCCATACCATGTGATAGTCATTTGCCCTCTAGTGTCTGAGCCCTGGTTTTCTCCCATTTCCCATTTCCCCTCTCCATTTGCATGGTTTGATTTCCTCTAGTCTACTGTGCCACACTTGGGGTTGATGCTACCTACGCCTTTACCTCCCAGCTCAGACCTAGCACCTAACTCAGGCCCATATGATCAACTGGTCACTGAGGAACACTGTTTAGACAAGTCACTAACTCTTCACACTCAATTCTTGTCAACTTGAGCTCTTCGACTTCATCATTCTGGTCGTCCTCCTCCTCACTCTCCTCTCTTCCTTGTCCTCCTCCTTCATTTCTTCTTCTAAGGGATCTCACTCTCTGTGAAAGCCTCCGACATCTACTCTACCACCCAAGCACACCCCCTCCTCTACTTCAACCCCACAACCCATCCATCCGCCAATAAAGTGTCTCTCATTAGTCTGCTGGTCACCATGTCCAGCAACCTTGCCTGGTCATCTCTTTCCTTATGACTGCAGCAACCTCCTAACCGGCCATGGAGTAGATGTTGGAATAGCTCCCACACATTCTGGGAGTCAGACATTTCCCTAAAATCTGAGTTCCTTCACATCTGACATCAAACAGCTCAATGACTGGCTTCCCACTGCATTGGGCATAGGTCCAAACAACCTTAGGAGGCAAACAAGCCCTCCACAAACCCATCTCTGCCTACTCCTTCCCCTTCCCTCAGATCTGTGTCCAGTGCTTTGGTCCTACTCACCTTTCTAATGCTCTCTGAGCGCACCGTACTTTCTCTCCCTGTGGGCTTTGGCACACACTATCCCTTCTACCTGGAGCACATTGTTTTCTTCTTTATCTGGCTAGTACCCATTCAACCTTCACTGCCATCTTGAGTGTGTGCCCACTATGGGTGGGCAGACAGTTTTTGATCCTGGTTTCAGGATCCTGATCTACTCTCTACATCCATTGTGGCCTGTTTTGCTTGTTCAGCTTTTAGAGGAAAACCTAATTTCCAAGCCCTTTATTTGTGAATTTGTGATGATCTCACTGAAGTTCCTGTCATTTCACATCACTGTATATCTTTATCAACACTGTCAATCTGGATGTCTGTTTCTCCAAATGATGCCTTTTCTTCAATATCTTATAACTATTATTTCTGAAACTTTCACCTTGAAAATCTTTGATTATCACAATTTTGAACAGTGTATTGTTTTATTTTTTTATGTCTAACCTCCTTCCAACAAATATTGAAGCAAGAGGATCTCTTGTCTTAAAAATAGCTGTGTAAGTATTGTATCTTTGTTTATGAATCTGATTTTCTTTGGGTTGACAGTTCCATTAGGTACAACCTCACAATATTTTCCTTTTGTACTTTGAATTTTTAATATTCACAAGCAAGCTCAGCACTACCTAATCCTAACTAATAGTGAAATTCTTCTTATAAACTATTTTCAGGTCAAGTGCTAGTTAATTGATTCTTTGTCTGAGATTATACCATTCACTCATCTTTCTGATTATGCTAAATGGAATAGTCTGGTTTCACAAGCCAACAAAACCGTTCTCATTATTATAAAGATTCTCCTACAAAAAAAAACATGTATTTCACATCTTTGTATTCCCCAGGGTTCACCCACAGCCTTCCCTCCCTGACCACTCCCACCCATTCCCCCACCCCCGGGTTGTGTACTTTAGTTTGACTGTAGGTTTGTTTTGAATTTTCCTCCTGGCCTTTTGTTTGCTTAACCTCTATCCCATTTATTAGTGAAACCATTTGGTTTTTGTATTTTTCTTTCTCACTTGTTTCTGCTAATATGATTTCTTCTATGTCCATTCATGTTATCTCAAATTCATCAAATTTTCATTTTTAATTGATGAGTAATATTCCATTGTGTATATATGCCACATCTTTTTCATCCATTCATCTGTTTTGGAACATTTGGTTTGTTTCCATGTACTTGAAATTATAAATAGTGCTGCTGTAAACATCTGAGTATAGATGTATAAGCATTGAGGTCTCATTTAGGTAGATTACCAGAAGAGCAATTGATGGGTCAAATGGTAGTTCCATTTTCATTAGTTTGAAGGTCCTCCACACTTCTTTCCACAGTGGCTGGATCAGTTTACATTCCTACCAGCAGTGTAAGAATGTTCCTTTCTCTCCACATGCATGCCAGCACTTGTTGTTGCCCGATTTTTTGATGTGGGCTATTCTTACTGGTGTAAGGAGGTATTTCATTGTGGTTTTGATTTGCATTTCCCTGATTGCTAGTGATGTTGAGCAATTTTTCATGCGCCTGTTGGCCATTTGTAGTTCCTCTTTGGAGAAGTGTCTTTTTAGTTCTTCTCCCCATTTTTTGATTGGGTTTCTTGTTTTCTTTTTGTTAAATTATGTGAGTTCCTTGTGGACCTTTGTTATCAAACCCTTATCACTTTTCTGGAGGGCAAAAATTTTTCTCATTCGGTTGGGTTTCTTTTGTTTTGTTTATTGTCTCTTTTGCTGTACAGAAGCTTCTTAGTTTGAAGTGGGACTCAGCAAAAGCAGTATTAAGAGGAAAGTTCATAACAATACAGGAGAAAATAAAAAGGTTTGAAAAAACCCAAAGAAATAATCTAATTTCCCAACTTGAGGACCTGGAAATAGAGTGACAAAAAAATCTAAAACCCAGCAGAGGACAGGAAATAATAAAATAAATGCAGAGATAAATGAAATAGAAACCAAAAAGACCATTGAGAAGATAAACAAAACAAAAATCTGGTTCCTTGAAAATATAAATAAAATTGATAAACACCTAGCAAGGCTCACAAAGAAAATAAGAGAGAGAACTCAAATAAACAGGATCATAAATGAAAAGGGAGATATTATAACAGACACAGCAGAGATCCAAAAGATGATTAGAGTACTATGAACATCTATATGCAAACAAATACAAAAACCTGGAAGAGATGGACAAATTCTTAGAACAATACAGTCATCCAAAATTGAATAAAAAAGAAATAGAGAGCTTAAACAGATCAATCACAAGCAGTGAAATTGAGGCAGTCATCAAAACTCTCCCTAAAAACCAGAGCCCAGGTCCATATGGTTTCACAAATGAATTTTACCAAACATTCAAGGAAGAAATAACACCTGTACTATTAAAACTCTTCCAAAAATTGAGAAAGAAGGAAAACTACCAAATACATTCTTGAAGCAAACATTACGCTAATACCAAAACCAAATAAAGATTTGTATTTGTTCGCGTGTAGATGTTCGTAGTAGTCTCTAATTATCTTTTGGATTTCTGCTGGGTCTGTTGTAATATCTCCCTTTTATTTATGATCCTGTCTATTTGAGTTTTCTCTCTTCTTTTCTTTGTAAGCCTTGTGAGGGGTTTATCGATTTTACTTATTTTTTCAAAGAACCAGGTTTTGGTTTTGTTTATCTTCTTGATGGTCTTTCTGGTTTCTATTTCATTAATCTCTGCTTTTATTGTTATTATTTCTTGTCTTCTGCTGGGTTTTGGATTTTTTGGTTGCTCTTTTTCTAAGTCTTCAAGTTTGGAGATTAGCGTATTTCTTTGGGCTGTTTCAATTCTTTTTAGTTGGGCCTGTATTGTTATGAACTTTCCTCTTTATAAATCAATCTCCTTAATGGGCATAGATGCAAAAATTCTAAACAAAATCCTGGCAAACCAAATCCAAACGTTCATAAAAAGGGTTATCCACCACGACCAAATGGGATTCATCCCATGGGCACAGGGATGGTTCAACAGTCAAAAATTAATCAACATAATCCATCTCATCATCAAAGAGAAAATCAAAAACCATATGATCATATCAATAGATGCAGAAAAAGCATTCGATAAAGTTTAACATCCATTCATGATGAAAGCCCTTGAAAAAATAGGAATAAAAGGAACATATCTCAACATCATAAAAGCCATTTATGATGCATCCACAGCTAACATCATCCTGAATGGGGAAAAATTGAAATAATTTCAATTAAGATGTGGAACCAGACAAGAATGCCCACTCCCACCACTGTTTTTTAACACAGTACTGGAAGTTCTAGCTAGGGTGATAAGGCAAGAGGAAGACAGAAAAAGAATATATATAGGGAAAGAAGAAATGAAAATATCATTATGACTTGATACTTGATGTAGATGACTTGATACTCTATGTAGAAAACCCCAAAAAATCCACAGAAAAACTAATTGAAATAATAAACCAGTTCAATAAGGTAGCTGGATACAAAATCAACACACAGAAACCAGTGGCTTTCTTATATACAAGAAATCAGTCAGAAGAAGAAGAAATAATAAAAAAAAACCACTCCATTTACCATTACAGCACTGAAAATTAAATACCTGGGAACAAACCTAACAAAAGACATGAAGAAACTTTACAAAGAAAGTTACAAAACATTCTTAAAAGAAATAGAAGAAGACATGAAAAAATAGAAAGACATTCTCTGCTCATGGATTGGAAGAATCAATGTTATCAAAATGGCTATTCTACCAAAAGTAATCTACACATTCAATGCAATCCCAATAAAAAAAATCCCAACAACATTTTAAAATAGATAGAACAAAAACTATTGAAATTTATCTGGAATAACAAAAGACCTAGAATATCAAAAATCCTCCTGACCAAAAATAGAGAGGTTGAGGTATTATAATCCCAGACTTCATATTATACTACGAAGCCTCAATAATTAAAACAGCCTGGTACTAGTAACAAATCAGACAATCAGACCAGTGGAACAGAATTGAGTTCCCTGAAGTAAAACCACACATATATATTTGACTAATCTTTGACAAAAGAGTGAAAAGCTTATATTGGAATAAGGACGGTCTCTTCAATAAATGGTGCTAGAAAATCTGGACCAAAACATACAAAAAAAGATGGACGAAGACAACTCCCTCACACCATGTACAAAAACCAACTCAAAATGGATAAAAGACTTAGATGTAAGACCTGAAATCATAAAATACTTAGAGGAAAACTTGGGCCAAACCCTCCAGGAATTATACTGCAGAAATACATTTCTGGACACATCTACAGATGGCAAAAAAGTGACACAAACAACTGGGACTACATCAGACTCTCTTACTTTTGATTAAAGTGTTTTATTTCTTTAGGGGCTGCTTGCTTCAAATATTTAATTTTTATTTTCCCTGTGTTTTATGTTTAATATTAATTTCCGTGTTGCCCTTTCTACATGAACTACCACTTGTCCAGCTACCACTACCCAGCAAGATTTACTCCATATTTAAAATAACTGCTCTGCCAAGAGAAAGGTCTAGGCCTAGGCCCTAATAGATATATACGATGTTTTTTTTTTTTTTTTGTTATCCTAATCTTTCACTTGATAATGATTTATGTTTTCTAATACATGTATTAGTATTATATACTCTTCTATTCTTTGTTTATTATATATTGATGTTCATGCTAATTTTTTTCCAATGGAGTTTCATAATAACAAATTTTTGGAAACTATTGACTTAGAGTATTAACCAACATACTTCTGTAGTGTGAAAAACAATAATTTTGGGTGTCCTCAGACACTAAGAGCTAAATGACACTAAAGTTTCTCTAAGTAAAATGTGCAATGCATTCACCAAATGCTTCAGTCTACCTTTTGTAAACTCTGGAGTTGTCATAACCCAAAGTACAAAATATCAAATATTAAATGATGAACTGCATGCATAATTTTTAAAATTTATTTATTTATTTTAAATAATTTTTTATTTATATATATTTCATATCATTTCAGTCCCTGGGGGTCACCCACTGCCTCCCCTTCCCACCCGCTCCAGCTGGTCCCCATTCTCCCCTTGTGCAGTTTCATTTGGTTGACCATATATTAGTGAAACCATTTGGTTTCTGTCCCTTTCTATCTGGCTTGTTTCTGCTAGAATGATTTCCTCTGGGTACATCCAGGTTTCCATAAATTCATCAAATTTGTCATTTTTAATTGATGAGTAATACTCCATTGTGTATATGTACCACATCTTTTTCATCCATTCATCTGTT